>JAUCMS010000145.1:8363959-8394265 GCA_032357445.1 Enteromius radiatus | reverse complement strand
AGGGTGCCAGGAGTTCAGCATAAACAGTTTTTTAAATGATGGTCTAAATTCTGGAGAACAAATAAATGCAGTCTTAAAATTTATTAGGAATAGTGGGTTATATAACAGGATTTAGGAGGGAATAGTTAATTCTCGTCACACTCCATCACAGTAGGTGGCGGTATGCACCTTGAGGTTGGTTTGCAACCCGCCATATAAACCAAAAGAAGAAGAAGAAACAAGCGTACAGGAGACCGGAAGTGGCTGTCCATCGCTGTTCATGCCCGTCTTGGGAGCATGATTGTTGTGCTTCTGTTCTATCTAATGATGAGCAAACCTCACTAAATCACAAAAACAATACACCCCACTCTGTACGTTAGAGTGTGTATTACCACACGTTGCACAAAATGCCACGTTCATACTTGAAAACAGACGAGGCGAGAGATGCTGCGGAGATGAAACATTTACTCGCATCCAAAATTAGGAGGCGAAAAGAAGAAATTCATAACTACATACTAGAAAGGCGAGCTGAAATTCATAAACGAATCAGATATCGAAGGCATCTTTTCCTCAATTACCGGAGCACGAGAACGGTAAACTGCTAATTCTGTATGCGTATACTAAGCATTTCTAAGACACAGTTAAGAGAAGAGTGTGCATACTAGTAAAGTTACTTATATTTACATAGCGCGTCATACTGTAGAGATGATTTTAAAGCAGCTTCGCAGTAATAAACAGGAAAATATCATAATCAACGATGCAGACCAGTGTCAGTGCGGTCGATGCATAAAAAGAGAATCAGTTACCTATTGCAGTAAGCTTTTTTCTCTCAATGCTTTAGATACCATCACCAGATGAAGAAGACCTGCAAAATCATGTCCCAATCCTTGCAGACCCAGACTGGTGGGAGAGAGTTGTGATGACAGAGTTTGGACCAGAAGACTGGCTTGACAAGTTCCACGTTACAAGAGACATCTTCCTTCTTCTGAGCGCTAAACTCAAGCCTCAGCTGCAGCAAGTGTATATAGAACAAAGTGGACAGACCATTACACTGGAGAGATGTATTGCCATGGCCTTAATGCGTTTGTCCACCAGCACAGAATACTGCTTCCTAAGTGAACTCTTTGGTGTGCCCATCCCAACTGTGTGTCAATGTGTACGAGAGGTATGTGAAGCCATCATTTTGTTACTAAAACCCCTCTACATGCAGTTACCAGCAGACCATGAACTTGAAGAACATGCGGAGCAGTTTTATACTCTGTGGGGTTTTCCTCACTGCATTGGAGTCATCGACTCCCTTCACATCCCTGTTAAGTCGCCCTCCATGGACACCCAGGATTGCTGGAACCCGAGAGGATGGCACTCTGTGGTACTTCAGGGTGTAGTAAACGCACAAGGTATTTTCTGGGATGTTTGTTCTGGTTTTACAGGCAGCATGGATGACATGACCATCTTGCAGAGCTCAGAGCTGTGGACGATGGCAGAACAGGGAGGTTTTTGCTCTCAGCCACCCAAGGAACTGATGGGTCAACCATTGGGATTTCTATTGCTGGGCGATGTGGGTTATTCGCTTCAGACCTGGCTGCTGAAGTGCTATCCTCCCTTGTCAAATCTAACACCACAACAGCAGGCCTTCAACGTCCAGCTGAACCATGGCCTTAAAGTAATTGAAAATGCCTTCCAGCATCTTAAAGCACGATGGCAGTGTCTGCACAACAGAAATGACAGCAATGTAGACTTGGTATCCAAGATGGCTGTAGCTTGCTGTATTTTGCACAATATCTGTAACGTGCATAACAGTCCGTTTAAAGAGGAGTGGGTTGAAGCACTCAGTCAGAATGAATGCCCACAGCCCACAGACATGCCTACGGTCTATATAGATGATCCAAGTGCAGAGGCAGTTCGTTCTCTGCTCTGTAGCTATTTTGAGCAACAACAGCAGAGCGAAACATTTGATCTGTCTCCAAGCAGCCCGGCTCTGCCTGTACCTGAGCCTCCTCAAGTGGACAGTGCTGGAACAGCATAGTTTGTGTATTGAATGATCATTTTATTCACCCGTTCATAGTCAGCTTCCATTTAATAATTTGAAAATAACATGGTAAAAAGTGTGTAAATTGATAGTATTTAAATACTAGTCTTATAATTTAAGATGATCTGTTTTATAAATTTTTAAAAAAAGAATGACTTTTAAATAATTTGACTCGTTATGTTTTATTTGCTGTCTAATTTATCAATATTGTGTACATTTTAAGTTCAAAGTTAATAAATAAAAATACTTATAGCAGTTTAATGTGTTTTTGTGATATTTAAAAATTACATACAACCCTACAAAAACATGTCATATTGTTTCCGAGCTCATAGTTAAAAAAGGCTGGTAACAATTGATCTATAATAGAGAACATTATATCAGAGATGGTAACAGGAGTTTGTTTACAAGTTTTAGAATGGTTTCACTCCAGTCCAGTAGGTGGCGCTGTACAAATACGAACAATTCGAAATCTAGCTACTGGAGGACACGAGTAAAATAGTTCCTTCTTGAGTGGACGGCATGGGAAGGTTGATGGAGAACCGTCTCTGCTTGTAGTAAGTTCAGTATTTAAATAATTCAGCGACTGTAATGAATTAGGTTAGCGTCATTCTGTTTTAACACCATATTGTTTAAAACCCGTTTTGCCAGCTGCATAACAGTCTTGCGCACAGCTGACAGAGACGCATGTGTACTGCTGGCACAGTGATGCCAATGTTCAGGCCTTTTCTTCCATAATGCAACACAGTGACTCTTTAAAACCCTATTACATATTATAGAAACAGCACATAAAAAGCAGTGTGTACAGGTGAACACATTCTGAATGAATAATCTTCTCTGACACACGCATCATGATGTATGTGTAATAGATACTCATTTCACAAAAATGGCTATAAGTAGAGGCCGAATTCTCGTTTTCGCCCTCTCTTGCTCACACTGACAGCTACTCTCAGAAAGTCTCTCGGCATTATTATGGTAACCGATGATGCCAGCCATTGTGAATGATTCGGATCTTTTCTGAACGATTCGTTCACGTACAGTTTCTTTTGGGCATGTTGATATTGTTTTTTATAATCTTGAGTAAGTCAGGAGCTCATTATAAAGTAAAAAAATTGGTTAATTAAAAACCAAGTTGCAGGAATGAAACTAGTAACCAATATATTGGATTTTGATTTCTCCTAAGTCGTAAAGAATGGATTTGTTTCCAAAAAATTCTGCTTAAGTAGCAGTTTTGTTTTGAATCATCATATGAGTCATTTCATTAGTTATTATGAAGCATGTGGTCAAACATTTGTTGTGTTTAATTGTAGGTTCTGTATATGCTGCTCTCTGGAGTACTCAGTTTAACCTCTGCATAAGGATATCATCCTGATACTGAAAGCTTCCTCATGGCAAATGATGCTGATATAGCAAAGGTGGGGAGCATTCTGGTCAACCCAAAGCAGGACCTGACAACGCGCTTTAGAGCACTTTTTACTCTCCGCAACCTCGGTGGACCAGAGGCCATTACATGGATCAGTGAAGCTTTTGTGGATGAATCTGCACTTCTGAAGCATGAGCTGGCATACTGCCTCGGCCAAATGCAAGACGAGCGGGCCATTCCTATCCTAGAGACGGTCCTGAAAGACACTAATCAAGAGCCAATGGTCAGACATGAAGCAGGTGAGACTTGTCTTATTGTACCTCCTTTTTTCCCAGATTTGTCATATTCAGTGTTTTTATCGTATTTTAAATTCCAGGAGAAGCACTGGGAGCCATTGGAAATCCCAAAGTCTTAAATTTATTGAAGAAATATGCAGAAGATCCAGTAATTGAGGTACGCTCAATGCATATCACCAGTCTATTCTCTTTTCATTGAATGTCCTAACGCTGGCACATTTTGATTATGCCTCAAGTTTAGATTTAACAGTAAATTTTTTTACTTCCCAAAGGTGGCAGAAACCTGTCAGCTGGCAGTCCGGAGGCTGGAGTGGCTCATGAATGGTGGACAAAAGACAGCAGAGGGGTCAGATGAGAACCCTTACTGCTCTGTAGACCCTGCACCCCCCGCCCCAAGAAAAAGTGTCCCGGAGCTGAGGGCGCAGCTTTTAGACGAAAGCCTGTCGCTGTTTGACCGTTACAGAGCCATGTTTGCACTGAGGAATCTTGGGACTGAAGAGGCCGTTTTGGCTCTTGGAGATGGTAAGGAAAGATTTTAATTGAGATCTATGGAAACACAAAGATTGCATCACAAATGTTGAACTTTGTAAATTACAGTGCATGTGTTTGATTAAAAAATATAATAAAACAGTAATATTGTGGAACTATTTTCTATTTTAATGTATGTTTTTCATTGCTATGATGGCAAAGCTTAATTTTCTGCTGTAATCCAGTCTTCAGTGTCACATGATCCTTCAGAAATCATTGCAGTATGCAGTTTTTTTTCAGGATTTAAAAAAATGGAAATCTTATGTAACCTTGTAAGCTACGCTTGATCAATCTAATGCATCCATGTTTAATAAAATCATTATTTTCTTATAAAAAATTTTTTAGGTCTTCAGTGCAGCAGTGCCTTGTTCCGTCATGAAATCGGCTACGTCTTGGGTCAGATCCAACACGAGGCCAGCATCCCTCAGCTGCAGGCAGCTTTAGAGAAGACGGAAGAGAACGCCATGGTCAGACACGAGTGCGCAGAGGCGCTGGGCTCCATCGGGAAGGAAGCGTGTTTACAGATCCTAGAGCGCTACAGGAAGGACCAGGAGCGGGTGGTGAAGGAGAGCTGTGAGGTGGCGCTGGACATGCTGGAGTACGAGAACAGCTCACAGTTCCAGTATGCAGATGGACTGCTTAGACTTGAAACTGCTCAGTGAAACACATTTCCTAAAACGTGTTAATATTACACAGCTGATCCATATTTCAAACTCAAGTGAAAGCATTTTGAATGCTTAAATATTTAATAAACACTGTTTTTGTGGATGAAAAAAACAAATACATTTACATAATTTACATAATAAATAAAAATTTATTTGACTTCATATACGTCTTCATGTCTTATTTTGCCTTTAAGCTTTAGCATTTTGCATCATGAATATCAGTGATGTCGCTAATTAAGTTTGTAATCTTCAGTAAAGTCTGTGACCAATGTTAAATCCTCCACGCGTGAGCAGAGGTGATTAGCAGAGCTCGGAGCGCCAGTGCTTGACTGAGATCTAACAGTATGTTCTGCCTAACTAATCCACACAGCACTCTATCTTATTCAATGAGATTCAACTTTAAGCAAGCGCACATGGAATTAAAGTCCAAATGCTGTAATCCTTAAGTGATAAATCCTAGCTAGCATATCAAACTAATTGCTGTAATCAAACAGAAATGAGAAGCATCTGTATAATCAATTTTATATCTGTATATTACAATACATCGGCAACTTCAGGAAACAGATTTGCCGTTAAGAATTTAGTAGATAAAAGTACATGGGCACTTTAATTTACGGATGATAGTAAGGATGGAGGGCGACAAACCTGAAATGTTGTGCTCAGCAAAGGCTCTGGGGATTTTTAAGCCTCATTTGAGTTTGGGGGGGAGGAGAGACGACCACATACTGAGGAAAAGGCTGGACCAAACCACAGAAAAAGGCTAAAAGTAGTGCAAAGCAGAGAAAGGCTGTAGACGGCAGTCAGGGAGAAACTTGCAAACATGCTACACCCCTTCATGATCGGTATTGTCACAATTAATACCTCCATCACCATAGCATACTGGATCTTCATTCTGACAGAAGCCTTTCACAAGAAGACTGACGATGAAGCCAAAAAAGACAACCCTGCATAGCCTACACACCCTGCATGTAGTAAGGAGCAGAGAAGCTTAGAATATAGTTTGTTTTGTAGCTTATATGTTTATTTAATTATTTCATAATATAGAAATCATGGGGGAAAAAAAGATCTTGCCATTTGAATAACCAATAATCCATGACTCCCAGCTCTCGAAGGAACTGGTTTACATTCAGGTAACTTTTTTTTGTTTGTTTGTTGCAAAAAAAAAAAAAAAAAAAAAAAATGGTGGCACAACATTTTTATTGTTTGCTAAATTATTCAGTGTTTCATATTTGTTTTCCTTTTTTGAAAAGACATTAAATCACCTCTAACAAATTTGAGAAACATTCTATCACCTCGTGCTACACTTCAAAAGTCGGTAAGTCTGTTATGCTCATGAAGGCTGCATTTATTTGTTGAAAAATACAATGTATTTTATTCCTGTGATGACAAAGCTGAATTAAAATGATCAAAAGTAACACTGAAAATAAGATAATATTGACAAATAAAAAATGCTACTTTCTACATTTCAATTTACTCATTTGTTAAAAGCAATAATATACAACTGCTGTGACACGTCTCAGACAGTGCACAGTGCAGGAATTTTTTTATGTAAGTAAATTTCACCAAAACGAATAGAATAGAATAAGTGCTAGTATTAATTGGTTAGGTGGTGGTGAAAAAGATGTCTTCAGATTAAAAAAAAAAAACATATGAAGACACATTTTTCACCACTACCTAACCAATTTCTACTAGCACTTGAGTATTCTATTCTATTCTGCTCTTCTATTCGGTCAAAATTACCTCCATAAATTGTTATCAGAGAATATTGTCACAAAGGTCAAAATGTTAATTTATTGAATATGTGTTTTCGAGGCATGTTTATAGCTTGTATGCAGTCTAAACGGCATAGTATGTGTATAGAAGTAAACCCACCCTGGAGTAAAATGTCCAAATCCAAAGAATAAAATCCGAAGCATAAATGTTTTGGTAACTGACATCGCCTTCATGGTTGCCTGGTAACAGCAGACGCTACAGAAGCACGAGTTCCCAAGCGCTTTGAAATTGGTGGAAGAAGGGACGCGCCTCGCGTTTCCGGTTTCCACGTGTTTTTAGACGCTTCAGGTGAACGTACTAAGGGTAAAGTTACATTTAATGCTAAAGCATCGTTAACACTAATACAAACATTATTTTAGTGTGTTAGAGCAGAACAATGCAGCTCTGGTTAAACAGCTGGATGCTGGGTTGAAATGCACCTGGAATTGGTCGTGGCTTCAACTGGAGGGAAAGGTCTCAGTAAAAGGGCAAGAAGTGTCCATTTAGTTAAGGGATGTACATATGTCATTAGACAAATGTCAATAGAGTATTTTTTTTCAGAACCTGTGCTTGGCTTATTATTCCATTCAACTTATTTGGCTACTGTAAAATTGGCAAAGGGAAACTTTTTTTCTGGCATGCTCTGTCTGCAATAGCAAATAGCATTTGTAGTTGATGGTATGTTTTTTGATAATGGTAGAAAACACTTAAACACTTATTATTTATTATAATAATATTATAATATTAATTATAATATTATAATAATACATATGTATTCTGTGTGAGTCCCCCTACCTCCCAGCCCAATCATTGGCCACATCACCCCACCGAGCACCCTTCTCACCTTTTACAACCCTGACCCATTTACATGTCTGATAATGTGACGGGCATAGAGAAAGCAGGATTAGAGATGGGCAGGGAGATGAATAATATACATCAGATATGACTCATAGAGGATCATAGAGAACTCAACCACACAAAAGCTCTTGCTCTGTCAGTCATTCAGTCAGTAAGAGACAGGAGACAGTTTGTGCAGCATCGGCCTCTGGAAGAACAACACCGCAGCTGAAATTAAGACATGCATCCTATATTGATCGGCATAATGACAGCTAACACAAGTTTAACTCTTGTCTACTGGAACTTTCTTCTGTCTCAGGTTTTCTGCAAGAAGATCAAAGATACACCACCAGATGAGGAAATTCCAGTCTGAGTGAGTATTAATGTTATGACCCGTTAGATATTTTCTTACATGATAATTTGCTAAATCCTGCATTGTAAAATAGCAATTTTTCATTTCTTGATTTTATTTTATTAGTGAATGTAAGAAATTTCACGAATTTGATGATGAACCTACCATTCAAACTTCATTTTCAATAAGATGTTTTTAAAGAAATTAATACTTTTATTTAACAGGGAGACATAAAATCGAAAGTGACAGTAAAGACATTCATAATGTACAAAAGATTTTTATTTCATATAATTGTTCTATTAAACCTTCCATTTATCAAATAACCCACATTTAAAAAAAAAAAGATTTGCACAGCCTTTTCAACACTTCAATAATACAAAATGTTCCTTGTGCACCAAATTAGCATTTTGGAATACTTCCTAAAGTATCATATGACACTGAAGAATGGATTAATGGTTACATTAAGTAAATATATAAATAGTAATAATATTTCACAATATTTCTGTTTTTACAAAGATCAAATGCAACCTTTATGGGCAGAAGAGTTATTAAAATCTACTAACCCCAAAGCTTTGAATGTTAAGTTGTAGGACACTGTCACAGTTGACAACAATCAAAGCAAAACATTTCACTTACAGAAAGGTAATTGTAACATGATCTATCTGATGTGGAGCTTTACATTATATATATATATCATTAAAGAACCTTTAAAAACACACTCACTCCCTTTTGAGATTGAACAGGAGCATCTCAGACGGGATTAGGTGGATTATGTTATAGCTAACCCTTGATTAAAGGCTTTCACCTTCATGAAAGACAGCTACCATTACCAGCAATGGAATATCAGAGTCAGCGAGATGTCAGCCAAAGGATTAAGCCTGGATTAAGAGAATCATATCAGGCTACTTCAGAGAACATTCACTGGCCTTTACCACAGAATAATGAACTCATATTAACTTGTATAGCTACATTTGAAAACACTACATTTCCTTTAACACACAGGTTGAAGCCTTGTTCGTGACCCTGACGATGAAAAGGAAGAAGAAGAACCCCCTAACTCGGTCTTTGGGAAGGATGTAGGGGCGAACGAGAGAACAAAGGAGAAACAGACTACCATTTAACCCAGATGTGGATGGAGAGAAATTCAGCCAAGATTTAAATCTTCAGTATTTGACTACTCATGGGGTTAATAAGATGTCCCTGGATAGATTTATGTACAACCTTCATCCATTAGTCCATCTCCACAAGCCCAATTTCTCACTCAACCACTAATTACAAAAAAACAACAGTTTTTTGTCAGTGCTACTCATTTCCACTTGTAACTTGCTAGAAAATCCAAAGCTTGTGTTTTAAATCTGTAGGAAAATGTTTTTTTTTTATTTGTATTTTTTTATTTTTCATTCCCTCAGTAATAAATAAATAAATACAACATGGAGTACTGCGTTGTTTACATGTTATCTTGTACTCTCTGATCCGGATTAGCATTATTAGCATGTGCTGGCTCCTGCAGGATGCTAAGCACAGATAGAGGGTGCTGTGTGCTCAACATAGAGGACATACTTCTCTTCACCAAGTCAATGAAAGCACTGACCTTAAGTTACATGCAATTTGTACATCCACAGGACCATGTGTTTTGAGCTTGCATTTATGTCGAGTTGTTACATTAAAAAGTTGTTGTCAGAAAACTCTATAATGTTTTAATGTAGGCTATTTCTTTAGCAAGACTATGTAATTAATTTGAATACCATGACTAGTTGTTTTTATTGACGTCATTGGTTATGCTGCACTTTAAAATACGCCAGCAGGTGTTGAGACGCTGACACCTAATAGAAAAAAGGCTAAATCCAGATTCAAGGCTTCTCCTTACGCCACTAAGCACATTAGCTTGATTGTCTTCTGCTGTCAAGGTATCAGGACTGAAGGAAGCCCTGTTACAGCAACTAATGAAGAAACAGTCATTCAAGGACTATTATCTGTGACCTACTTTCTTATGATTCTGTGAATATGAGACAAAAAGGAATCGTCTGATGAGTATTCAGCATCAGAAAGAGAGAGAGAGGAAAGCTAGAAGATGACAGATTGCTGTCAATAAGGAAAAAAGCTTTGCGAGGTATGTACACAACTAATTATCTTATTATCTGACCATAAACAGCTAGATTTGACTGACTTGCAGATATATTGTAGCCCTAGCCCTTCCTCTAATCACTAGTTCAACCCTAATCCTAGTGTGTTGGCATTAGATACATTTTTGAAAAGGTTTCCTTTTTGGTTGTTTAGTTTAGTTCGTGATTATAAGCATCCTGTGTGAGTTTTGTCTTTGTGATAAAGTTTTGTAGCGAACCTGATGTAATGCAAGACAAATTTCAGACTTCATTCTGACAATAAAGTTATATTGTATAATGAATGATTAAATTACATTTAAAGGTAAAATTAGAGGATTATTTCAGATGACCTTTTAACTATTTTTTTTTATCAAATAAAGGTAGCCATGGTGACTCCTTTCAAAAACATGAATATAAATAAGTGATACATAACTTGAAATAATGCTTACTTTTTTATTTTTACCTAGATCAACAGAAAATGAATGAAAAGTGAGAAGCTGATGTTAAACTGAACCACTGCGGAGCAAACAACAATACTTATGGATTTAGACAAAAACAATGAAAGTCTTAATGAGGACTTTTTCCAGGACTACAAACCTACAAAAACTGATCCACTCACTCTACCCAAACATATCATTTATCTGCTGCTGGCTGTGATTGTGACAGGAGTCACTCTTTTCGCTATCATAAGACACCTCATCCAGGATCTCCTCCATGATCTGGCAGGTATGTAACAAGAAACCTTACAAAATGTCCACTTAAGCAATTACAAACACTCTGCACATCATCTGGCTAGTTGTCTATGAACTACATGGCACAGTGTTTAAAAACCTGGAAACTGGACAACACTTGACTGCTCTGCCAGAGATGGTTTGTTGTTCTAGTTTTTGGCTAGCCTTGGATGTTTTTTTTTATTTTTTGGGTCAGTTTTGAGAGCACCTAAGCCATTTGAATACTGAAGCCTAGACTCCTTGATTCTAATCGAAACAAAATGTATAAACGCTTTAGGAAACCTAGCAGCAAAACATCAAGCATTAATAATACATTCAATATAAAGACACTCATCTCTGTTGTATTGGAAGAACATCAGCTGAGCGCTCTTGCCTGTATTGTCTGTAGATTTCCTGTTTGGAGAGCAGCCTGTGGAAGAGCCGGAGAATGTCTGGGAGAGGCGGGATAAGTTCAGGGCAGACTGGATTCCAGAGGCAATGCCTGAGCTGGAGGCCATGGTGAGAGATGAGGATATGCGAGAACTCATGGAGGGCACTGAAGACTTGCCAGCCATCTGGGTTACATCGGACAAGTTTCAGCCTCGTGCTCCATCCTCCATTCAAATAGATGTTAGCGGCAGCTAGCATGAATAGCACTAACACTCAAGAATCCATTGTGTCCATGTGCGCACAGCTTCCTTTTTTTCTATTAAATACAAATGATTATGAAATGGCATAGCCTAATTACTTCTGAAAAAAGAAGTTGGACAGGAAATGATCACTACAGAGAGAAACTGATTGGACAATATAGTGCGTGATGAGTCATCGTTATTTTTCCTGCTTTCCCCAGAAGAGAAAGACTGTAATTTTTTAAAAATGTGTATATCTGCTGATAGTGAATTTTGTCAACATTTATGAGAGCAGCTGTATAAAGATGATCTTAAAGCAAACACACATGGTCGATACAAAACTGTAAATTTGAATAAATAAGGTGTTTGATTTTTTTTTATATATATATACACTGTTGCACTACATCTAGTTCTTTTGGGGAATATCTATACTCAAAAGATGCTTCTATGTTTATGAGCCCTTACAGAATTTTAAACGTGCATGTCTGTTCTGTGCCAGCTGGAAAGTAAATCTTTTCTTTACAACATAATAGCATGTAAGATTGTCAGTGGGAGATTATCTAACAATCATGCACACTTACTCTCTGAGTGACACGCTGTGATCTGTGACCTCTCTAATGGATTTTGTACTTTGCACACCAAGAATCCTTCACATATTTACAGAAGACTCTGAAGAACGCAGAAGTGTGTGTGTGGACTGTAAATTCATCATGTTTCATCTACAGAAAATCGTTGCCTTCATAATAATCTCTGCCTCCATTTGTCAGGCTCAAGCTGGTGAGTGAAATTAGACACATTATGTTGTAATATATTTTTTCAATGTGTTTTTGTGTTTTTCTTATCTTTATTTGAAGATTTAATATATAAAACATTTGCAGACAAAAAACCTTTTTTTGATACACTGTTCCTCAGGTGGTCAACGGGCATCATCAGATACAGCTAAAGTCACATTACAGCCGTGGCTGGTGGGACTGACAGCCGTTGTTGTTTTTCTCTTTATTGTCTTCGTCCTCCTCATTGTGCAAAGGCTCTTTTTCAAGAAAAACAAGTGAGTACTGACCTGAAGTATTCCAGGACAATATAGCCTATACTGTACATCAGATTAAAAAAAAAATCTATAGATACCTGCTTCTACTTTTTTTTTTACACTTTTAACTTTTCATTCAGTTTGTTTTGTTTTTATTTGTACAAATTTGAAAAATACCAATAGCAATAATACTTCTAATTAAATATCCTGATTTTGATCGTTTGATTAGTCATTTATTAATATAATGGTGATGATGAATTTATGGTTCTTTAAACAATTACTGACATTTTATGATTGTACGCTTCAAGATACCGTCAAGGCAATGTTCAGTCACCTGGCATAAGATCAGCCAAGACACACCTAAAGACATAATGAATGAATGCATATCATGTATAAACATTAATGCAACACTCTGACAGTATATTTTTGTTGACTTTTATATATTTTTATTATATATATATATATATGTGTGTGTGTGTGTGTGTGTGTGTATATATGCATGTATGTACGTATGTGTGTACATATATATATATATATATATACACACAAGAATACACACACACACACACAACATTCAAAAATTTGGGGTCAGTAAGATATTTAATGGTTTTTAAAGATGTTTCTTCGGCTCATCAAGGCTGCATTTATTAGATTAAAAATCCAGAAAGAAATACAAAGCTGTGATACAAAGCATCATTACTTCAGTGTCACATGATCCTTTCAGAAATCATTCTAATATGCTGATTTATTATTATCAGTGTTGGAAACAGTTGAGCTGCTTAATAGTTCTTTTTAGGATTCTTTGATCATTAAAATATTAAAAAGAGAAGCATTTATTTAAAATGGATAATAATGTTCAGAACTACCGTTACAGTAGTTTACCGTTTCACTACTGTTCAAAAGTTTGGGATCAGTACATTTTTATTATTTCTTCTTTGAAAGAAATTAATATTTTTACTTTTACTTATTAACCAAGGATCTATTAAATGAACAAAAAATTTACAGCATAGATTTACATTTTAGAAATGTTTTATATATAATATTATATATTATATTAAAAATTATGTTGTTTTTTTTTTACTTGTTATTCATCAAATAAGAATAACAGGTGAGAAGGGGAAAAAAAAAAATCTATTTTTCTGCACAACTGTTTCCAGCATTGACAATTCTAGTAATATATCAGCAGATTAGAATGAGTTCTGAAAGTGACACTGAAGACTGGAGTAATGATACTTTGTATCACAGGAATAAATTACATTTTTAAATATATTCACACAGAAAACATTTATTTTAAATTGAATGATATTTCAGATTTTTTATCTAATAAATGCAGCCTTGATGAGCAGAAGAAACTACCAATATAGCAGTGAAAAAATGTCTTTCTCATCTCTTCCTTTTGGAAGATTTATTCTTTATCAAAGTAAACTCAACCATACGGTAGAGATATCAGTTAAAGGGTTAAGTAAGGATCATGTTCAATGAAGATATTTTGTAGATTTTTCTACCGTAAATGTGAAAACTTAGAGTTGATTTTTCTTTGATTTAGATTTTTTTGCACCTTCAGATTCCAGATTTTCAAATAGTTCAAATAGTTCTATCAAATATTGTCCTTTCCTTACAAATACACTAATAGAAAACTTATTGAATCAGTTTTCAGATCTATAAATCCCAATCTAAAAAAGAAATTGACCTATATGACTGGTTTTATGATCCAGCGTCACCATTTTAAACTACATTTTACTCTGAATACACAATAAATCAATAAATAATTAATCTTAATCTTATCAATTCCCCACCCCATCCCATTTCTGAGTTTGTATGATTTTCATTATGTATTAAACTGTTTAGTCCAAGTGCAGTGCATAAAGCATTTCATCAATGTATATCTCCCATGCAGAGATGAGCTAGAAGAAAGCCATTCATTTTATGAAAACAAAGGAGTTGATCTGGAGGCATATGAGGAGACCAAGCAGACCACTTTCTAATGAGAAGAACAGATGATCACAGTCCTGCAGCACACAAATCTTTCTCTCTCTGTAAATCATGCCACAACTCTGTGCAGAGTAATTATTGTATAAGTATATATCTTATGTAATATATCTTTTTAACTTTTTCATTTTGGTCCAAAGTCTTGTTTTTGTCTTCATAAGTGTTGTTCCTCACATCATCCACTAGATGGAGAACATTCACCCAGTCACAGCTTTAACCCCAAGCTAAAATAAAAAAGGTTCAAATAAAGTTGTGTGCTCTCTCCCTCTCTCTCTCTCTGTTATTAATTGATTTTTTTGGGCATATTCTCATTACACGTTTTGCTACTTTGCTGTAACTTAGGTAAAGTTTAAACATTCATTAGGGTAGTGAGAGCATTGGAATAGAAGAGCACACACTCAAGGAATCACATCATGCACATAATGCTCTGATTAACTGGCTTTTGACTCGAATGACATGTCTGGGTTCTGCATGCATATATGCTAAATGGACATGGGTATGAGATCCATTACTCATTTTGACTGGCAGTTTGGACATGTTAAATGCTTCCAGTCAAATGATGTAACAGTTTTGCTTTTGAAACCGTTTGCTCGTCTTGTGGGATTAGCCTATATGATGAAAATATAATTTGCTGTAAAAAAAAAATGGCCAGGTGTTTAAATGCGTTAATGATGGACACCATTATAGCAGTTAAACTAGACTTTGGTCTGGTGGTGCCTAAATGAACAATCTGTGATTAGCAAGCTGTTAGCAATGATGTAATAAACTCTCTAACGCATGCTTTTTATATTCATATGGTTCTTCCTTTCATGCTTGTGATTACATAAAAGCTAATCTTTGGGTTAAAGGGGAACGCTTTCAGTTTTACACTCTTAGTGTGATCTTAAGAACTGCTGGTATTTCATAAGATTTTAATTAACATTTAACTGCGAGTAGACAGCTGATACTGTTGCCCTGGTTGTGCTTCTCAAGGTTTCCCATACATGGGAAACAGTTTAGCTGAAACAGTACTGATGAGTGACAGTAACTAAGCCTACAGTCAGCAGCAAAAAGTGAAGCATGAAACCAGAGAGAGGGAGACTTCACTTCTGTCTCCTCCGTCTCATTCACCACTGCCTTGAAATGTGTATTTGGTTGTTTTTATTCTGGTTCCTGAGCGACGTCATCTTTGCTCCACGCATCACTTGGGAGCTGGTGACAGATGAATTATTCGTTCTCTAACGTTTATTACTGTTAAAGGACAAAACCTCAGATAAAAACATTCTGAAATCAAAGGGAAAGAGATACTACTGAAACAACCATGGGTAAATCAGCTGAGCTCTGCAGAACTGATTTTAATCTGTTACTTTTTCTTGAATCAGTAAATCTAAATCAATAAATACTACCTAGTTTACCTAATACCTACCTAATGCTCACCAAGGTTACATATATTCTATTTCAAATACAGTTAAAACAGCAACACTATGAAATATTACTACAATTAAAATGTTTTTAAAATGTTATCTTTTTTATGTTTTATTGTAATTTATTCTTCACATAACCCTACAGAAGTCATGTGCTGATTTGGTAATTAGAAACATTTCTTATGATGAGTTAATATTTTTGGGTAAACTGATCACTTTCAGGATGAATACAGATCAGAAAGAACAGTATTTAGCAGATTTTTTTTGTAACATTGTAAAAGTCTTTGCTGGCACTTTTGATCAAATTAATGCATCCTTGCTAAATAAAACTGTTAATTTTAGATGTTTTATTAATTTTTGGTAATTAACCTGAAATAACATTTGAAAAAACATCAACTTCAAATATTATATTGCGTTTCAGCTAAATATTTAATTGTCCCTCCAGCTTAGTTTTAGTGAAAATTAAGTAAAATTAAAATATAATATGCAAGTACAGCATGTGCATCAATAATGACTGGATTATTTGCAATGGAAGTATGGAAATGTATAAAGTTGCTCAAACAAGTCGAGCATGGTGCATTCATTTTGTTGAATATAGGCATTTGCCAAATGCACAATTTAAAAATAATAAAATAAAAACTCACAAAATACACTTGTGCCTGTGAGAAGCGGGGGTCATGTTCATTCTGCATAGAGACGCGGAGTGACCTGATTGTGATCGTATTGCAGAGAGGGGAGTCCTCAGGGAGTTGCAGTCCTTTGTTAAGACATCTGGAGCCCATTACTGCCGCATGCTTTTACAAGGCCTTCACATCACGTACTGTAAATCGAGATATTAAATTCATAAGCACAGCTACAGAAAAACAGAGGAAAGAGAAATCACTTTGAACCTGCAAGTCTAAACAGATATAATCAAAACAACCACAATTCAAACCTCTGCAGCTCTCAGTGTAAAGAACAAAAAATAGACCACCCCCAGTCTGTACATGTATTTTATACACATATATAGTCCATTCAATGCTCTCCAGAGTCTTCACGGAAGGAATTGTGCACTGGTGAACCGTTTATAACCCATTTTATTTATTTATTTATTATGAAATAAAAACGGCAGTGAGAGGAAGTATGAGATAAATGATTTGTTTTAGGGTACATCAAGTAGATATTTGTTACTCTTATATTATTTGGAGCTGAATATTTAGTTTTTAAATTATGATGTAAACTTTGCTGTTTAAGCCCTCCATAAAAAATGTTCTAATCAAATGTTATCTGGCATGATTTATTTGAATAGAATTGAAAAGCAATTTTCTATAATTGAAAAGGACTTAATGAGTATGCCAAGCAATTTTGGAGTGATGCTTTCCAGGATATAGATGTAAGATAGATATAAATGGATAAAGTCAGTTGATAACCATATTAAAAGAAAACATTTGAATCATTTAGCCAAAAGAGATGTGTTTTGTCTGTAATTATAACCCACACACATTTAAACTTCTTTTCAAGAATGGAGGCAATAACTCATACTTTTCCTAATGAGACCACTTAGCTGAAAACCCAATAAACCTTATTTAAAAAACGGCATTAACTGAATTTATAGTGCTCTGAAGACATCCTTTCATGTACTTTACCCACTTAAATTATTTTCAAAGGGACAGATCAGGTAAAAGTAAGTTTTTAAACCAATTAATGAATGAATGAATAAACACAGGAAAATTATATACAGACAGGGCCTAAAAAGTCTCACAAGCTTGTAACATTGACAAAAAAATAAAAATTAAGCAGAAAAAGTTTGAGACAGATTGAAAGTGAGTCGTGGGAGAAGCTCAGACAGATAAATGAGAATTAAAGATAGGTTTAGACTTTCTTAAGGTAAGATATATGTACAGTTACAGTGGCTATGATAAGATTAAACATCCAGATAAATTAATTTACCCCTGATAGCACATGTACATCCAGGAGATGTCTATTTGACGTCTGCATTTACATCTGCAAGACGTATTATTTAGGTTGTTTGCTCATCTGCAATACATCTATTGGACATCTCCTTTTAGATGTCAAATAGACGTCTATTAGATGTCTTTAAGATTTAGAAATCTATGTAAGATGTATCAGACGTTTGTAGACAGCAGATGCTTTCCAGATCAAGAAATCTTTAACAGACATCTTACAGATTTACGTGTGCTATCTCGACTGGTTTATGTTTTCTTTTTGTTGTTAAATGCTGGAAAACGTCAAAATATAAACACGTGAACCCTTAGGTGAAAATAAAATATTAACATAAAATAAAATTTAAAAATGCGCGCATCTCTAAGAATATTACCTTCATATATTTTTCCTCAACTTATCTTTTTTTTCTGATGACATATGATTATGGGCAAAACTGAATTGCTCTGTGGTACCTATTAACATGTTTACAATAAATATTATGTTTGCATAACAGGACAACCCCTATACACCATCATGACCTCAACGTACCATATGTTTAGAGGCTCTGTGTTGGTTGGTATGGCAGTGCTGGTGTCCTCATCATTCAGCAAACATCAGCTCAGCCTGTAATTAAAATGCTCCTTCAGAGACTCGTGAATCGAGCTGGGTTTCCTCTTGCCTGAGAGCAGCAGTTCAGGCAGCTCCTGTTTTCTTTGGACTGGAGAACTGTAGTTTCAGACCGAGCTGGGGAAGTCTGGTCCAGGCTTTGGGGAGCTGGGCTGTTAGCGGCTCACTCAATGACTAAAGGTCATAAAAAATAGTCACACCAGGCACCACATCAAGGATTTTTACTCTCTGCCTTGTTGAACGCCTTCAAACCTTTCCATAAGAGCGAAATTACATGTTTGTTTACATCTGTATTGTAATAGGCTGCCTATTGATTCAGGAAGATTATTTTTTTTGTTTTGTTTTGTTTGTTTTAAAGCTTTACGTTTGCATGCTAGTACCTGTTACATTATTCCGCCAGTGGGTGACAATAAGCGTTCTTCACGAGTAAATCGCGGATTAATTTACCGACTCACCGATTCATAGTGACCAGGCGCATCTGACAAAGAATACGGAATAATGTAGTAGCCAGGCTATCTGATACACACACAGTAGCGAAGGGTGAGTAGGTCACATGACAATTGCAGTAAGCTATTACTTATTGGTTTATCTGTATTCTATATACTGTATTACCATAATTAACAGAACTCATTTTTAACGCTCGTTAAGTACAAAATAAATAGCCTAGGCTCTGAGAATATGCGATAACAGATGCAGTCACATTAGTGAGTCATGTATTCATTCACTCATTGAATCATTAGCTGATTCGTTAAGTCTTGTTGCTCAAAGCGTGCGCACACGAACACAGCGGAAATGGGTCACGTTTTATGCGGTCACATTTTGCGCGTCAAGTTCATTTTAAATTAAACGTCATTGGAGCCTCTGTGCAAAGGGTAATTGCGATAAAACTTCATATAGCTACTCTGTTTAACAGGTTGGCAGTCCTTTACAAGTCTTGCTTAGCGTTGTTTAAAATCTTTTCTTTGGCAAACAAAAACAGACAACGTTAGTTAACCTTTTAAGTGCAAGCTCTTGTTTAATCAACTATATAAAAACCTATACTGTATGTATCACTTTAGCTGTCTCACTGTTTATACATAGGCCTATACAAGGTGTGTATACTGTAATAAAATAACAAGTGTTTTTGTAATTAAAACTAGAATGTAATTTGGACTAATGACATATTTTCATCTCTTGAATCACTTTTAGAACAAAATAATACAGGTTTGTCATTACTTTGCTGTCCAAAAGCTAACGTTTCATGGAAATAGTGAAACTGAACAGGTACCTCTGGTTAGTGTCTGTTATGGAATTTGACTCCCATTTTGCAGTGAGCTCATGAGGGGCTCCTGGCGCGGTTCACGCGAAGCTTTCAACAAGTGCTATTGCACTCGTTCACCCCCTTCATATGTTTAAAGAAAAAGGACCTTGTGCTGGCTTGTGCTATTTTGAACCATTAAAATGAAATAAAACTTGACTTCCTTTCCAGAGCTGAAATTATACTTTTCCAAAAGTGGCTCCAGCAATCTTGTATCTGGGGTAATGGATAGAGGGATGATTAGAGTCAGGTGTGTTACGCTCCTCAGCCAAGTTGAACCGAAAACAAACCTCTAACCACAAGTTTTCAGTTCGCTCTTTCATTCTCTTTCTTCCATTTCTCCTGTTCTTTGCAGCTCATGCTCACAGAATTAAAACTGTCATTTAAAATGTATGCTGATCCAAAGTTTGTTCTGCATGAAAATGAGTCATTCACTTTCTTCATAACCACTATAGAGTGCCGATTACAATGACAACATCTATTATCAAAGATTTAGCATGAAAAATACAGTTAATGTAAGCAGAGTACACTGATGTGTGTTTACTAAGTGTATTTCATTCAGTCGTGTGACTCGTGGTCAACCTTACATTGAATTAAACTGCTTTAAAACGCTTCTAGCTATATGAATGCTAACTAACTAATTAGTGACACCAATATATCAATACCCAATTATCAATAATAAAACTCTTTTAATGCATATTTATAAGAATACTATATCATGACACGTCTGGCAAAATCTTTCCTTTCTCTGGCTTTGTAATAGTTATGGTGAAAGAGCTTGGGCTGAGCTAAAATTAGCTCGTTCTCGGGCATGAGGCCTGTCATCACCTGTATGTGAATAGCGAATATACATCCAACACACACAAAAAATGGTATTACACCTCCAAAACACACACACACACACACACACACTGATAATCAAGATCACTCTACAGAAACATTCAAGACTGCCAAGTAACTTCAGCGTCTAATTGGTTGCAAAAGAAAAACACAAAGTCACCTAATTTCTGAGTTGTAGCATAGCTTTGTTTATTTTTTTATTTCATTTTCATTTTATTTATTTTTTTTGCATAGGGAAACATACTTCCAGTACTGTATTCATGAGCGATTTTTTTTTTTTTTTTGCGAACAGCGATGGCTGAATACAATGTTATAATGAAATATTGTTAAAGCTGTAATTTCCCCCTCACACCAGTTCAAAAACACATGGCAAATTTAGTTTGTTGTGCATGAGAAAAACACATTTTTCCCATCCGTTTCAAAACCGACATACCGACTTTTGCTGATAGGTTACAATTTAGCGAAGTTCTTAGAGAAACAGAGACAAATAATGAAAATCCGATGCTTTCCAAAAAGAACATGGATGCATGTCGTCATGCCAGTTGTGTATGTGTCTGAACTAAACGTCCACATGCCCCTTCCTGGTGTGAAGTGTGTTTATCTGTGCAGCAAGCAAGCGTTTAATGAGTAACTACTATGGTAATATTTGTAAAGAATAATGTGATTAAAAAAAGAGGAAGGAAAAACCAACAAAAAACCTTGAAATTTAACACTGCATTAGAATGCTCTCTGAAAAACATTTCAACCTTCGTTCTTTCAACTCAAAGCGTCCAAACATAGAGAAAATGGCATGCTTAAAAACAAACGAAATGACAACGATAGAAATATTCATAGAAAAAGGAAACCTTAATTCAAAATAAAAACAAACAGAATAAAACGAAACAATTGTTCTAATGGGAGAGAGGGCACCCTGAAACGTTGATGCGTGACTGTTTTGGGGGTCTTGAACATTCGGGAGCAGGCGGTATGTCAGGGTGTATTTGGCAATTGATTTGTGTGAAAGACTTATCAAAATATTGCATAAATTGCAAAGCCCACAAATGGCTTTTCTCCCCTTTGAACAGACGTTTTCTTCACCCCGTTTGAGCCATTTTAACTTTAGGGCCAGATTTGGGAAAGCCCTTAGCACATGCTAGCATTCTTAGCATCGTCTGACTGTACTAACCTCAATGTCAATATGTCGCGGCACTCAGAGGTTGTGTTTTATTGAGAGGCTTTGGCAAATCTGGCCCCTTGGTTGGATAATAACATACAAAAAGCGTTTGATAAACAAAAGCTGCATCCAATTCAGACCGACACACTGAAGAGATGCCGGTGAAAACCCACGGCTCACGGTTTACAGAGAACACATGGGTGAGGAAAAGAAACCAAAGCAAAGCGGTAAAATGACAGGCACTGCATGTTAAAATTGTATTTGAACCCAGTTTGGTATATCTATGTATATAACTTCGATTTGAATTGCTGGTTTGCTAAGAGTGAATAAATTAATGAGCCGTTTTACAAAAGTAAGGATGGGTGTTCATTCATATTAATCTGCTATAGAACTGTACCCCAGAACCATCAACTCTACAGTAAAATGTCATCAAAGTTCAGATTAAAACCATCCATCACCCCCACAGCTCAATCAGCAACATGATATCTGAGGCAATGTTTGACTTGAGTGCTTTAAATGGGATCATGTCAGCATAACCAATGACCTCACCTGTGCACAAATGCACTCTGAGGAGCTTATTATTTCAGACCTGGGCAAAGAATTTTGTAATGCTGCATTCACATCATGTCAGAATTACTGTTCAAAACTGTAAAGAAGTCTCTTATGCTCACCAAAATTGCATTTAGCTTAACAGAAAAATACAGTAAAAACGAATATTGTCAAATAGTATTACAAGTCAAAATAGCTTCTCTATTTTAAGACATTTTGGAAAGTGTATTTATTTATTTAATGGCAAAGCTGAATTTTTAGAATTTTCAATCAGCTACTTTTTTGATTCTTTACTGATCATGAAGTAAAAAAAAAAACGTTTTGTATTTGAAAAAGACATTATAAATGTCATTACAAGTTTCATTTTTTATGAATTTAATGCATCACTAAAAAGTACTGTTGTTTTAACCCAACCTTGGGTTAAATATGGACTAAACAACGCTATCTCATGACCATATGTATTTTACGATGTGGTTAATTCATACGATTGTATAATTTTGTATCATTTGTCTAAACACCAATGAGAGGTAAGGGTTTAGGTGTAGGTCATTCGTATAAATGTATATGAATTATGCAACTCGTAAACTACGTACATTTTGACAAAAGTCATATCAATTTATATGAGTGAGGTCGTACTAATTGGTATAAATTAGCCACCTCGTAAACTGTACAAATTGTCATGAGATTAGGTTGGACTAACCCAACATATAAATAAATGATAGATAAATGAAATATTCTTTGTTTCTATATTTTGCAAGAGCATAAAGATGTAATTTAATGTAGTGATTAGGTATTCCATAAACATCTACTTTATTCTGACCAGAAGTAAACGCAGTATTAAACTATCAGTCTTTTTCACTATATTCGAGTATTATAATGGTAGGTATAGCCCAGCATAGATGGCTTTGCACACATTGAAACAGTCCTTAACATTAGAAAGAACTTTCCAAAGAAAGACTTCAGTAAAGCCTGGATTAGTTGCATAGATGCTGTTCAGATGTTTACACAAGCACAATTTCCAGATCTTTAGTGTATTACTACAAGTTTGATTTCAAACCGAGCAGCTAGATTGAGCTGTTATTACGGTTTCAGATCATCAATTTCAGATTCACCACTTGCTGCCAGTATCAAGCATGTCACATGTCAACGAAACCTACGACATGAATGAAAATGGAAGAGTAGAAACTGTATTCCACTGCCTCAGCCCTTACTGAGAGGAGACAAAACAAAGATCTGACCACATGTTCACATTTCTATCTACTTCGGAAGGGTTTATGGTATTGCAAGGTTCACATTACACAAACCGCAAAAGGAAACGGTACAAGTGTAACACTCATGCATGTCTAATTCTCTCACGTATGCCTGAGTAGGGTCTCCTCACATCCTGTTTATGTCAGTGGGCGAACAGGGAAATTGGAGTCGGGAAATGTACATTCTATTCAGCGTTATTACATGTGTCAATGACTAATTAAAGTGCCTGGATCTCAGAATTAAACAATCTTTTCAGTGATGCACATTCCACCAATTCTGGTATGGAGTAGGCTGATCTTACAAAAACCAGAGAAGATCACGCACTGTACACCCACATCCAACAGCTCCAGGCTGAATCCAGGAAGGCACTCAGAAGAGTGAGGTCTAAAGTCCTGCTAGTTAAGTTAATCTGTACACACACACTCCATAAAACTATCATCGGGCTGAGGTAAGCATGCCACTGATTGTCCAGAGGTGGTCAATCATTCTTTAATCTGTACTTTTATATTTTTCACAAGTAAAAAGACAAACATCCCTAATTTATTTGATATATATATATATATACTTTAATTTTCTTTTTTTTTAAATGTTGATTATTTGATCAAAATACAGTAATATTGTGAAATGTTATTACAGTTTAAAAATCTATATACTCCTGTGATGGCAAAGCTTGTCAGTGTAACATGATTCAGAAATCATTCTAATATGCTGATTTGCAAATCAATATATAGGTAGATTTATTTTATTTTAGGGATGTTTAGATTTTACCGGAAAAAGACAAAGTACTGGTTTAGAAAATGGTTGTTGCAGTGTGACTGTATACATCTTTCTATTCTGCGGTTTGCAGTGTACAGGAACCTGGCATGATTTCATTTTCATCTTAAAAGGGTAAATTTATCACATAAATGACAACAGGAAAATAAAAGGGTGCCATTCAAGCAGCTTCATCTCTCTATCTTTCTTTCATTCTCATCATCACTCTCTATTCATCACGGTCATCAAGGCTGAGAAATATCCACAGAGAAGCAAACCGTAAAAAGAAGTATTATTACTATTATTATTAGACAAAGTTTCAATACCAGATTATCTAGTGCAATCTTCCAAAGTAGAAGTACAGGAAAAAAAGTCTTTAAAAAAACTTGAAGCTAGCATGACGAAAGAGAAAAAAATAAGTGCAGGTTTCAAACAAGTCTGGGAGATAAAAAAAAAAAAAAGGCTAATGGAATCTGCATAAACCTCAGTGAAGCTGTTGGCTGTGTTTAAAATGACAACAAGTGATGCTGAATTTACTGGAGTCCATATTTTGTGACCAAAAAAGCACGTGATAACTGTATAAAAGGTATTTGCTAATGGTGCTGACATTTTCTTTTCAACAGCAGATCCTTTAGAAGGAGCTTTCAATTTTTTTTGTGGCTTGACCACAAGCTTATGACTACTAATTCCAAACATACAAAAAAAAAAGATCATACAAAAAGACATTTTCTATACATTTGTCTTTTTCCTCATTCTACTGTAAGCATTTATACACAAGTTAACTGTGTTCAAAATGTAACATTTCAACAAAACGCATAGAAATGATAATAATCACCGCTCTATAAAAAATATTAGTCAAGGGTTTCGAAATCAAACAGTAAGATAATGTTTCTTTTTACATGCATCAGCTTAAATGCATTGTTCAAGTCATAGCAAGTTCAATCATCACCTGTGGCCACTTTAAAAAGCACACATCTGGGCAACAACCCGCTCTCCAAGTGTTTTCAAATTTTGCGTGTAGCCAGTTTTATCATATATAAAAAGCAAACGAAGAAGAAGACGGCATGCTCACAGAGCTCCCCACGGAGCCGCTGCGCTAGCGAAACTACGATCAGATCCCTGTTCTACTGAGCCCACCGTCACACCCCGGCCAGAGGGTCGACAGCTTTAGAAAGATGAAAATGGAGCAGTGCAAATCTTCACAGGACAGGGGGCGGGTCATGCGAGTCTGACTCGGCAAAGCTTCAGGTCATTTTAGAACTGTGAAGTACTTCGCCGTTCCTGCTTCCCAGCTGGGCGCCACACTCCGAGGCAGACCCCTGTCCCGTCGCCTGTCCTGTTAAACACAAGTAAAATTGCTTGCTGAATGACGCTAGCACTTCTGCAAAGGGTTTGGATCATGGTACAGATGGAATGCTGTTCTGTTATAGCACTCCGATTCGGCCGGGGCGGACAACGGCGGGATCACGAAATCATCCACGACCCAGATCTTACCACGGGCATCATGTAAACAAAATCTCTTGTTCTTTCTTAATCGACTTAAACTTTTAAATAGCTACCAGCAAATCGTATTAGCTACCAGCATTGCAATATCCATTGCAGAAACAATACTGTACACTGCATCACAAACTACAACATGGCCTCTCCTGACCCAGCTCCAGAAATACACAAAATCTTCTCCTCTGCAATATACTCCCCTGACACTACACGCTACGAATTATAAATTATCTCCTACCATCTAATTTTATAAAAAGAAGAAGAGGAAGAAGAAGCATCCTGGTGTATTAATTCATTTTCTAAGAAGACACGAAGTCAGCAGTTCAATGGTTTCTTGCTGTTCTTGTGTCTGAACATTAAACTGGACAAATACATCTCAGCTACTCTATATGAACGGATTCTACAGTTAATATACGGACATATACAAGGGACTCAATTAGTAAAACAACTTAACTAATTAAAGTAATCATTTATGGTCACACATCACTACATATTCTATTGCAGCCAGTGTTATGAGCCCTCACAAAGGGGTTAAAGGGACAGTTCACATTTTGTTATTTTATTCACTTTCATGTTGTTCGTGACTTCCTTTCTGTTTTTCTGTAGAGCTGATATTTTTAAAGTTTATTCAACTTGTCAATAAAACACTCTGTACAGACAACAAAACATAGGGACAGTAAATTAATTTTCTTGTAGAACATACTCCAATAATATGTTTTAATGACAACTAATTTGTTTTACAGTGTACATTACAATTTTTAGGTGAACCATCCCTTTAACAAATGGTTTTCAAAAGGTTTTCAGAAATAATGAAATGTAAATTTTAACCCTTTGTTCAAAAGCAAAATGTAAAGACGTTATAAAGTCTTGCTAAGTGCTCAGTTGTGGAATTTTAACTCGATTAAAACTAGTTCATGTGTTTAGAGGATAGCCATCTACTTTTAATAATGTCCATCTCTGGCTGCTCCTCTTCACATCCAGAATGGGTACAAACACATTTAAAAACATGATAACATACAATCTAAACAATTTAAGAGAAGCCTAACATGAGAACGGAATCAAAACGTCAGCTCAGAGCTGATATGAAGAGAGCTGGTACTGCATCTTTCACAGACTGTTACCTTCTCATTACGTGAACGGAGGAGTGAAATAAAACGGTAAGAAAATAACGCAGGGAAGATTTCATGCCAACTACAGTGCTTTTAAAAAAGGAAGAGGGTCAAAAATAGCCTCTCTCACCCATCCAAAACTACAGCTATCAGGAAACCTGTTAGTCTTATTCTGATAATGACAGGCAATCAAACATGCAGCATTATTTTCCTTTGTGACACTGGTTACATAAAAAAAAAGAGAGAGAAAAAAAATGAATCGAATCCTTTAAAATGATGCATTATCGTTCTTAACTAAAGGCAAGGCACATAATATGTTTTATAAAATATCGTGCAAAGTAGAAGAGGGATTGTTGGATAAAAGTCAAACCAATGTAGTACAAAGGTAAAATCCATCTGTGTCATTGGCTCTTTGCTCAAAGGGGGTTCGTTAAGGAGAAGTCGGGGAGCATTTTGCTTCCGAGCTAATACTAAGATTATCTGCCATGCGCCCATGTCAGCGATACGGTGGTCGTTTGAGCTTAATTCTCGTGATTTTTCTTTTGAAAGCACCATGCACAGTTATATATAATTCATATATAGAGATTTCCATATAATTTTCATATCAGCACCATTAAAACAAGTCATGTCGTATGTATTCTGGGCCTTACTATGGTCAACTCAATAAAATGTGTATGCAAAGCCATTATAAAAGGTTAGCGAAAGCGACCAAAGTGTGTGGATATTATATCATATTGGTTGTGTGTGTGTGTGTGTGTGTTTATTTGTGAGGGTACCTTGTAAAGCTCTGATATGTGTTGATTTTGTCATGTTCTGATTATAAGGGTGTGTATGCGTGTGTATTTTTTGTTCAGCTGTTTGCGTTTCCTGTGGCTAAGCGTTAGCCCATGCAGCTGATGAGGGGCTTGCGAGGCCATTTAAAATATCTCTCTGGGCATAAAAACAACCCCTCGAACTCCTACGACAATAACAACAACAACAACAACAACCCACAGTAGATGAAGCAAAATGTCCAAGTCCTTAAAAAAAGAAAAAAGTAGTAGAATTCAAATGAAAATCTTGCAATGTCTCAGGCACTTTTCATGGCTTCGTGATTTGGGTTCGGTAGCGTTGTAGATTAAGCCCTGATGTTATTTCATTAGTACAAATCAACACATCTCAGAGTGCAGAATAACCCATTTCTGAGGCAACCAAGCAGAGACATGCTGGTCGTAGGCGTCCACCTCCCAATGAACTCTGGGACGGGCAGCATAGCCGCTGACTTCCTTTTTCGTATTGGGCATTACAGCCCGTCTCACGTCAAACATCCAAATCTTTGACATTCCTACGGATTAAAGTGTATAATCTGCTTCAAAATAAAAACAGTCATAGTTTCTTGCAGTAGAAACGAGGGAAAAACAAGAAAAAGCCTGGTTTTGGGGAATTGTATAAAAGTAATCACATAAACATGGACACATTTACATAGAAAATGTTGGATTGTTCTGATCAGCTTCTTAGCTACTAGAAAACCAACCCTCATCTACCGTGAGATCAGAACATGACAAAAATTATCATTCCGTATGATTAGGCCGAACAGGAATTTGCAAAAGAGGAAAAATAAAAATTTAAAGTAGTGCAATGCCTGTAATTTCCAATGAATTGAAACAAATTACACATAGGGAAAAAAAAATTCTATCCTCTAGACCCAATACTGTCTAAGTAATGACAGAACTATATTTCAACTCCCTTTGTCGCTATGTGGAAAAATCCACGAATCTACATGAATCAAAACCCCCTAATCTGTGAACTCACAGAGATGAATAAGGGACTGCTAATGTTTATGACACGCACAAACACACGAATGCACACGTGCACACACTTACACCAGGGTCCAGGGAACGAGGGGTTTTCATATTGCGAAGTGAGGAAGGTGCTAATTCACCCCCGCTATTCCCTGGCTCGTCCTATGAAGGCTGTATCACAGCTCACACACACCTTGTGTAGCCTTTAACAGTACATGCCATTGCCTCAAGACAGGTGTGTTCACGTGTAAGTGTGTGTGCATGTGTGTATAGACGCTGACTGTGATTTAAAATGTCACTGAGGTACCACTAATAATCCTCCGATGTACAAAAAACATGACGAGCTTCCACCAAAAAGTGGATTCCGTTACAAACGGTGGAGAATGCAATTTAGAAAACATCACCCTCTGAACGAAACCAAGGACGCAGATACATGATTGTCAATAAAACTGGATGAAAAGTAGCCTTTGCGTTTCTTTTCTGTCATGTGAACGGAAGCATCAACCTTTTTCGTTTCCTTTTCCACGCCGTGTTGCCTTTGCGCACTTAAAAAAAAAGAATAAAAACAGACCGTGCTCACCTCCGAACCTGTGGCGAAATGCTAGCAAAAAAACCCTTTCGTGGGGTTTCTTTTCCCTGTTCGTTAAGAAAATAAAGGATACTTATTTTGCATATAGGAGGAAGCAGCACCTGTAGCAGAAGGAGGGGGTTGAGAAGAGGCATTCCAGGAGGCAGGGAGTCAAGGTGGGCCTTTTTCCACACGTCCGTAAAATCTACGCCATAGTTCGGGCTGCCCTCCCGGAAAAAAAAAAAACATCCTCCTCTTTTGTCTCCTTTTCTTCCGTTCCACCTATGGCCGTTCTCTCACGCTCGTCTCCGTTTCCATTGTCTTTTCAGAAAAAAAGTGTATTGAAGCATCTTATACTGTACGTCATTATGCATATATAAATATGTGTGCACATATATCTATACACACATATTGTGTATATATATATATGTGTGTGTGTATATATACAAATACTGCATATATATCTGATTTTCCCTCTTGCATCTCGTTCACAACTTTTTTTCTTGTAAATTCCACAAAAAAATTGATTTTTCGAATCCATGTCTGTGCCTCCTCGGGTTCGTCTGCGTGTGTGTGATGATCAGTTCCCCAGATACCAGGACTGCAAGATAGAGAAAGAGAGAGAATCAAAATCACTAAGACATCTGTACAAACACAAGTAACACAATAGGAGGAGCGCTATGGGATATCCAGCGAAATCAGATAAAAACTCATCTGAAGCCAACCGCAGTCTAGTCGAGATGGATCCGTTTCATCTAAATTGAATGCACAGGGCGATTTATATGAGTTTTCTTAAACTATGGGCACTTTGTTGAGTTTTAGAAAAAGAAACTTTTCTTTTCGCACTGGTTTTATTTGTCTACTAACAATGTCCAACCCAGGACAAACACTTCTAATTTGATTAGAAATGATAGAAAACAAAAATTAGTGATATTTACTCAACCATTTAAAAGTTTTTTTAGGCATGCAATTATACTAACCTTTCATAAAACCTTATTAGTGGGAAAATTGTTAGCGTAGTAAATTGTTAGAAACGACACCTGGGGATGGCTATAAACATTTATTATATTGACCCATTTGAAAAAAACGATGGGTACAACTATATAAGATCGAAACATTAGCTCTAGTTTTGATAAAAATCACACCCTGGAACATTAAAGTATCAGTAGCTGAAGAAGCATTCATATATACAGTCCCTGACAAAAGTCTAGTCGCTTGGGTAAAAATTGACCTCAAGTGCCGCTGAAATATATTTCTAATCAAGATTTTTTTACAAGAAATGGCTCATTTTATTCCCAAC
>JAUCMS010000145.1:8326427-8340584 GCA_032357445.1 Enteromius radiatus | reverse complement strand
CAAAAGGGTGCTTCTACTAAATACTGAGCAAAGGGTCTGAATACTTAGGACCATATGATATTTCAGTTTTTCTTTTTAATAAATCAGCAAAAATGTCAACAATTCTGTGTTTTTCTCTCAATATGGGGTGCTGTGTGTACAGAAATGGGAAAAAAATGAACTTAAATGACTTTAGCAAATGGCTGCAATATAACAAAGGGTGAAAAATTGAAGGGGGTCTGATTACTTTCCGTACCTGTATGTTTATGTTTGTGCCCATGTTTTTTAATAAAGAAAATTATATATATATATATATATAAAACATTAATTAAATAAATTCCCACATAAAGACTAATTAGAAAAAAAGTAAATAAATAATAATAATACAAAAGCATATATTAACAATATAAATATAAAGATCATTAAAATTATAAATATTTTTCTGCTGCATCAAATACATAAAATTTAGTGGTCTTTCTGTGGGCTATAAAAAATAGCAGGGCAAGTGAATTACTGAAGAACTACACCAGCAAAATATGAATATAAAACGCACAAATAACAAGCATGTGAATGCTTACTCTGATTATATTCATGCTGCATATTTATAAATGGGAACCATAAGCAAACTGCAGCAGAGTTTTGAACTTCAAGTCTAAGAGCCTGAGTTGTTCCCAAATATAAGAGTATGTTCAACGAACAGAAACCTCTGACATGTTGGCGTGTGGTTGATCATGTCAGCGATAGCTTTGGTAATCTGACATAAGAACATGTTTCTGTATAAACAACAGAAAGCGAACACTCTGTATGTTTTATATAAATCACTCATAGGTTACTGATACAGCCATGTGCTCTGATACCCTGACGAGCTGAGGCTCAGCCAAATGGCTCATAAGCCTCGTAAATGAGAAACACACCGTATCAAAGTGCCATTCAAATATAAAAAAAACATTCAAATATTCTCTTTCTTTTCAACTTGTTTGGCAAGGCCGAGCATAATCTTGTTGAACCCTCTTCACTGGCAGAGCACAGGGATTGTATTGCCAAAGTGTAAACTCATTGAAGCAACACAATAATGACAAAACAACCTAATCCAACCATAAAACCTTCCCATTTGTGTGCGTTCCAGCTCTTTGCCACACGGATGTGAGGGAAAATGCAGATAAACACATAAAACGAATTTGAGTCAAGAAGCGGCAGAGGATTTTCTGAACAGGGAATGAAAGAATAGAGGGGTTACCACAAGGACTCTGGCAGGCGTTCAAAGAAAAGCCAGTAAAAAAGCTCAAGCTGGATAAATAAATAAGAGAGCTCCCTATCAGATGGGCCACACGCCACTGCCAGTTCAAAGCCGAGGAGAGTCCGACCGGCTGCACACGTCTGAATGCAACGCTTCATTACAACTCTCACACTCTTTGTGGCCTGCAGGACTCTGAGGCCAACCACAAACTACTGCTCAAGACACAGGAAAATACACACAAGCAACGGCAACACAACTGCGATGCTGATGCAAAGTTTGTGTATTTATTTTTTCTTACATAATCTGATGCATTTCCAAGTATAACAGGATATTTAGCTAAACAAGATATACGCTAGGTTTTAGACGATAATATCAACAATAGTCAGAGATATCGCCTGTGGTTGATGCCTTTGAAAACATCAAAACTATTATTATTATCTAATTAATATTTGGGCTAGTTTGTTCCACTAGATTTCGTTTATGAATGCAATGGCTAATCAGAGGCTGAAATAAATGAGTTTTAAGCTTTGTTGTCTTTTTCACTGACTGAATTCTGCTTTCTTGCAAATTCTCTCACCCTGAACAACAAAGTGCAAATGTGCGTGTATAAGAGTTTAAGTATAAGAAATGTATTCATCATACAGTGTGGATGGCTTCACTGATTGTAATCGCCAAATAAGTAGGAGTTGTAAAGTAAAGCAGTTTTGCTAAACTGGTTAACATTACCCAACAACCTGAATGGCCTACGTGATGCAACCAGAAAGTCTTTCTTACCTTTAGAATAAAAGTTAATGCTGAATAAATCAGAGCAAGACCAGGAATGTGTATAAGGAAAAAATATGGCCAATTTGGATTTTATGTTGACTTTAACATTACAACTAGTCTTCAATCCGCCCACTTGGATAATGATGCCAGCATAATTTTCCCCTGCCACAAAATATGAAATGTTTTCTTAAAGTATATGTGCAAAGTGCAGCCTAATTATGTTGTTGTAAGTAAAATACACATGGTCTGGGGGGAAAAAAAAGAATTATAAACCCTACAAATCTTCAAAAGTTCAATGGCATTCCAAAGGAAACGGTTGGACCCAGGCCATAATACTCAATGTTTTGATTATGAAAAATTGGAGAGGCCTTAAACAGTAGGAGACAGATGGATGCTGAGCGGTCTGAAGTCTGTTCCAAAGAAGACGAGCAATGTTAAAAAAGTGCGGGAAATGAAAAATAAAAAATAACCCAACACAAAACATAAACAAACATGTCTGTCATCGTTGCGATGCTTCGCAGGCCAGGATGATTAGTGCTGCCAGCTACACAGAGGGACACGCTCCAGTTCTCTCTCTCGGTTTTTCTCCTCCATGACTGTCTTTAGAGTCCTGTATGCTCCTGCCAAAAGCTGTGGCGGTTTCTAGGCAGGCAGCCCTCAGACCGAATCTCTGGCAAGGAGAATCGGAGGGAAGGAAAAATAAAAGTGTCAGTTTGAGGGAGATATTGGCACCGAGCGACACATCTCAGTCTCCAAAAGGACCTGTGAAGCTGAAGACACCAAAACATAAAACGTAAATAAGAGAGGAATTGCTTCAACCGAGAGCTCCTCATTTAGTTTCCGACATAAGTCCAAAAAGAAAAAATAGAAATGCAGATGGAAAATATGATGCAATACTATGTGCTTGAATGACGGCCATTTTATTTGTGGTGCACTAGCGTTCGCCATTTTCGAAGGCGATTTTTCAAAAAGTGACACAGTAATGAACAAACAAAACCTAATCCAATTGTAAAACTATTTTTCACACAAATCTAAGGGAAAACGCAGGAAACATTTACGATGTAAAAAAGAATGGCAGTAGAAATGCAGACAGAAAATATGACGCAATAAAATGTGCTCGTACAACGTCCATTTTCTCTCAAGCACGCCATTTTGTAATGCGCTCCAACTTTGAAATGCTTTGGTAGCTTTTCTTAGTCAGACTACAAGCTATCGTGCAATCTGGACATGCAAGTCTAGTCAATTAGTAATCTGAGAAATATTCTCCGACCTATCAAGAGGACTGCTTCCTTCTCCTTCAACAGAACCATCATTTTTGCTCCTAGCTTCTGCTTCGTGTAATATCTTTAGCATGTTGATGATTTAATGGCCCCTCGCTTCAGAACTTTTTGTCCTTGTATGTGTTTTCCATACTAAAACTGTCACTGCAGTAAAAGCGAGGTTGCTTCCAGTGAAAGTTGTTTCTATTTCTCTTCATGCAAGCTACATTTCAAGCCAGGAATCAGTCATCGACACAGCCATTTAAGTTTTTTTTTTTCTTTTTGGCAGACATTTCATGAGCAGAGAGGAGGTTTGCCGTTGGCAGCCATTTTAGATCACTCTTTCTGCTTTCTCTCCCTCTCTCTATCTCTCACTCTATCCCTCCCTCTTTTTCTCAAGTAAGAACAAAGTATAAGTAACTGTACTGAAGAGTGCCAGCTTGCCCAAGTGCCAACTCACTCCGTTCAGGGCAGAGGAGAGAGCGAGAGAGAGAGAAAGACAGACAGAGAGACAGAGAGGCAAATGGCCGCTGCTAAATGGTTGGCAGAGACTCTGAAGATTTAGAAAGTTGGAGTGGGCAGAGAAGGAAAGTCGGAGAGAAAGTTTGAGCTGTGGAAGTGACCTTACGTGAAAGACATTCCTGTGCACTGCCTCAGCCATTAGAGTGACTAACAGCTAAATAACAACATGAGGTATTACGCAGTTAGTCATGGCAGGAAGAGTAAGCGAACTTTCACTCTTGCAGACCCAGAAGAAAATAAACATAGTTTGCAGCTGAGCTCAGAATGTTCCTCTAAAAATCCCGCACATCGACACAAAGAACACATCATCAGCCAGATAATTAGGGTCATCATGGGGTCTGAAAACTACATGCTGTTAACATAAGTTTATATCTTGAAATTTTTAAGGTCAAATTCAAATGTAATAAGACGAGTGATGAAACAGTGTGTACTGCCATTCAAACGAGACAAAAAGTTCTCATTTGTAGACATAAAACGCAACTGCTACATCTCTCTTGTGGTTAAAGACCATTAATAATATTAAATATTTTGGTTAAAAACTTAAAGGACAGAAAAACAAAGGTGTATCAAGTATATCAGAGAAATATATTATATAAATACACTTCAATACTTCTAGCTACTACATGATATTTCTGCTACAAAATGTTACTATGCCTTCAGGTCACACGGTATTGTGTTTTACAGCTGACTGAACTGAGGCAATTCTCAAATTCTTTCAGTTCTCGCAAATATTTTAAATATTGTTTATTTCAGTGAATCAGTTTGAAAATAATGTTCAATTGGCTCCTCTGCAGGTATAATGCTGTCACTTTAATTGAGGTCCTTATTGATTGTTGGTCAGATACAGCATCTCACAAACGTGAGTACACCCCTCAGTTTTGTTGCCAGCAGTTCAGACATTAATGGCCGTGTGTTGAGTTGTTTTGAGGGGACATCAACTTTACACCATTATACAAGCTGTACACTGATTACTTTACATTCTATCAGAGTTTCATATCTTTAGCGTTTTCCCTTGAAAAGATATAATAAAATATCTACCAAAATGTGAGGGGTGTACTCACTTTTGTGAGATACTATATATACTACACTGATTGCAAAATAAATAAAACCATGTGATAGGTATATTTTTACAAGGAAACAGACCCCTTAAATAACTAATATTTTTCCTCATTAACATGTAGTGTGGCTAACTGCTTTTCCAAAAGGGCAGCTTGACTGTATTTTTACCACGTTAAATAAACAACAGCGCATCGCAGTGTATATATGAAGGCTAATGTGTGTCGGCGGATATGGATTTAGCCTGTAATGTTTCATTTCCAGCAGTATCTGAGCTGATCGAAGGAGACAACCTTTGTCATACCACACCCCAGCGTTCTCCATCACTGAGAGGAAGAGGTGCTATTTCCCTCAGCGCGGAGCCAATGAGACAGATGCATCAGTCTGCCGAAATACTGAAACAATTATGAGCTGTTCCTTTACACTGCAACTTTGGAATTTAGTATGAAACATAGAGCCATTCAGCCACAAGCAGTGTAATGAATCTTGTATAAACCACTTGTATAATCCAGCCAGGAACACTTTCAGGGGTGCCACTTATTAAGGTGAGCAAAATATTGAACAATATATTGAGAGATATATTGGGACGAAAATATCAGAGGCCTATTCAAGGGCTCTTTCAGCTCTGGGCCTATAAGGAATCCCTTAGCAACCAACCATTGGACCCTAGCAACTAGAAATATGCTAAAAACACACCTTAGTGTTGGAGCACTCAAATCTTCTTTTAAAAAAAGTGTCTTTTATTAATTTAAAAAGTGGATAAACAAAATGCTACTCTCAAACTTAAAGAAATCAATGAATGAACCAATGCCAAAAATCTTGAACTGATTAGAAGTGAGTGCTCAGACCAAACGGAGTTCAGATTCAATTCCGGCTTTTGTGAAGCATAACAGACCACAACATAACAACAATACAAAACAATGCAACAGTGATGTGAAATTCTGTGCAATACAGATTAAATGGATAATATTAATAGATAATAATAATAATAATACACACACACACACACACACAAATACAGTAATCAGTTACTCTTAAAGGAATAATTCACCTAAAAATAAAAATTACACCATGATCTACTCACCCCCAAGTCATCCTAGATGTGTAATACTTTCTTCTTTCAGATAAACAGTCAGTTTTTAAAAAATGTATGCTGGCTCTTCCAAGCTTGGTAATGCTGGTCAGAAAAAATAGAAATGCAGATGGAAAATATGATGCAATACTATGTGCTTGAATGACGGCTATGAAGGATGTATCCGCAATGTACTGTGATGTAAAATTAACCTATATGTCTCCAGGGGCTTATCACATGCTTCTTTGAAGCAGATCAATGGGTGTTTGTAACAAAATTATTAATATTTTTTTAAATTCTAACCTAAATAACTGAATTCCGGCAACAGCCATATGCGCATCCCAGAGAGCATCGAGATCCAGCTTCTTGGCTGACATCTGACTTGAAGTATAACGAATTAAGCTGTTTCAAAATCATGGCCACCATTCACGAGCATTACTAAGCTTGGAAGAGCCATAACAAAAAAAAAAAAAAAAAAAAACTGTGTTCATCTAAAAGAAGAAAGTTGTATACACCTAGGTTGAAAATGAACAAACAACATAAATCATTTCAAGTGAGCGTTAGATGTAAAAACAGAGGAAATCATCATGCACAACTATGGCCATACTGTGCAATGCAGCATAATGTAACACAGTGCGATCAATAGATGTGTGCCCCAGACATCATGGCCTGTTATTCTGATCATATCACTGCCATCGTTTAATCCTGTGTATCTTTCTCTGTTGCTCTCTTCAGCACTGCTGCTCAGTTACACAGCTCTGATTTCATTGCTGATCTGACACAGTGAATGCAAATCTCTATAAAACTCTTTCTCTCTTTCCTGTTCTGTCTGCGTCTCTTTCTGTCTCCAGCGAGTGTGAGAGCTGTCGGGGTGAGAGTTATTGATCCTGACCGTGGCCATCACAGCCAGCCAATAAGTCTTTAACATCTAGAGAAGAAGCGAATGAGAATGTCAGACTGAAAAAGAGTGTGCGTGAAAGAGAGAGACTGATAGGGAGGGGTCTCTTGAAGCATTTAGCAGTCTGGCAGACCGCACTGGCCCCTGGGCCTGCATGGATATGAATCCACTGGGAAAGTTTTAATGGGTTATCTTAATATCTTAGGAATATCAGTGTTCATCTAAATTCATTACAGACCCTCTAGATGGACGAGCGCCAGGGTAAAACAGAAAAGAATCGCAACAGCAGGTTTTGTTTTTCAAGACAGCCAGGTGTCAATAAGAGAAGATTTCTTTTTGAATCGGGAGCCGAGAATAAATGTCATGGTGGCTACATTTTACATTGTACAAATTGTACATTACATTTATTTAATTAAATTTAATTGTATTTATTTATTTAATTTAGGTTTTACCACTAAGGCACAAGTTGTACCAGATGTTTTCTTTAGAAGCCGCTTTCTATGTCTCTGTTGCAGTAAGGGTCTGCCTATCATTCTTACAATTCAATTTAAATGTTGCAGTTTCTAATCAAGTTATCGGCCAACTGGAGAGTAATTCAATTTTATTTACTCGCCAAAGCCCATTTAAACTCATGTTTAGTGCTTGGTGAGTGTCAATTCTGGACCCTGCATGCAGCACTCTGAGAAAGACTGTACAAGAGTGAGAGAGATAAGAGGAGGAGAGAAAAAGGGAACATCTACTCTTAAATCTTTCTCTGAAGTTGCTGAGGTAAGGAGAACAGGGTCGATGCTGCAAAGCTGACGTTTAATGAGGGAAGTCTGTGCTTTTATGTGGTCCGACAAACTGGTGTCCCATATAGAGTCAGAGAGAGAGGAAGACACGATGGAAAGATGAGTACAGCATTAATGAAAATAATGTTGAAATTAAATGAATGCTATAAACTACCCAAATAATAGGTCAATTAATTAAATTAAATTACTATTAACATAAATGATCAACTTTGTAAAGTGTGAAAAATGTTTAAAGCAATTTTAGTTTGTTGGACATGGACAAAAACAAAGATAAACCTATATGTATGTAATAATGTACACAATAATTTGAAATTGATATTAAAAAAACGAATATTATAAATATTATTATTACTTATTTTGTATTCATTAATTAAATTAAAAGTTGGTGTTATTATTACACTTATATTTATAAACTGTATATTATGTGTGTACAGTGTATGGTAATTATCATGTGCATCATGAAAATTTAACATACTACTATTGCTACTACTACTAATAAAGATTGTTTATGTATTATCATGTCAATAATGAAACTTAAAATAAAATAAAGACTACACATATTGGTGAGTTTCAATAAAACAAAATCTTACTGATCTATCTAAAATATAAAAAACAAAACAAGAAGAGCCAAACATGGGGGAAAAATCAATATGTTCTTGGTGAGAATGGAAAAAAATAAGCATTAAAAACAATTTTCAGTAAAGACAAACCCTCACAAATATGTAACAGAGGAGGTGGGGACGATGTCCAACAGCTGCAAAATCCAAATGACAGTCTTTAACTTCTTGTCTCAACTACTGGGGGGCCTGTGAGGAAGGAGTGGGCGCGGGACGCTTGGAGGGACTCACTAAGGGGAAAATAGTAGGCGGAGGTAATTGGTCCAGCTGACCTTTTCTGCAAGATTGCAGCTTCCTGTGGCAGAGGGGTATTATGGGACTGCCCGAGTCTGACAGTAATAACACACTGCAGCTATTTGCTCAATCTGAATGTATGGACAAATCACTGCCAGCTGGAGGAAGACAGAATGTAAGTCTCTTTATTAAAAAAAAAAAAAAAACAGTTCCTTTTTACTTAATACAGTTACAAAACTAAAATTAATGAAAAAAAATTAATGTGACAAACACCCTTGAAATGACATATATTATAACTAAACGTTTAAGATGACACAGCTATTTATACAGGTAACAGGCATGATTAAGTTTAATTTACTTCAACCTAAAAGCAACCTCAAAAAGTCAAATAACATATTACAAATTAGCAATAATATCAGACTGCTCCTACTACACATCCTACAATGATATTGAACAGTTGCCTGTTTCTTTGAAATGAAACGAGGGAACACCATTCTTGAACTGCACTCATATTTATTTCTGCACCCATTTATTTCCTGTATTATTATTATGATGATACTGTAAATGTAATGTACATAATGAATATTTAATATTACTACTAATAATAACAATGTTAATGCTTTATTGTATTACAGTGCCAGAACTATGATTAAAAAATCATTTCCGAACACTGATTAAATATAACATAAACCAGCATCATCATGGTAAATCTGCAATCTGAACACATAAGAATAGACCCAATGAGCAAAACAATATTTAGTGAGGACAAAATTTGCATTTTTATTATTTCTGAAGCTCTAATTCTAAGATAAACTCATAGGTGGCCACCAGAATGTTCTCTGAGTTTCATCAATCTCATTCACAGGTACAATAGCGTCATGTTCTGCTTTTAAAAATAAACTAGTACTACTAGCTCAATGCCAAACCAGCATTGCTCTGACTCATAGGGCCATTAAGCAACAATAGTTATTGAGGCTGTAGTTGAAGAGGGCACTCTGAGGCTTCACTCTCATTGTAAGTAAAGAATTATAAAGCTCCTATTTTTTCTGCTTTTCCGCAAGCCACAATATAAAAACCAGATGTGAACGGCGTATTCCTTTCAAGTTATTTTTGGATGAGTTTCATAGACATATTAAAATATATATTTATATAAAATGGCTCAAACCACCCACCATAGCCTTTGGATCAGCTATAAAGCACTTTCTCTGCAATTTGAGTATAGCATGTCATTTGTGAAGACCCATGCAGTGAGCACAAACGCTGGCACGTGAAATTATGATGTTAAATGATTATATGCACACACGGAATTTATACAAATTATGCGCACATGCAAATGCATCTGTGCACACGCATAGACGGCTACATGCAGCGCACGACACTCAGTATGCTAGAAGTTCCAACATCACGCGTGTTTGGGATAAACTACTACCAGTTCGTGCCTCTGCTATCCACTGTTTCCATGATTATGGGGATGAAATTGAGAAAAGGCTTAGTTTAGGTTTCCATCAAAACATTCGCTGACATCTCTAATTGGCCATCAGAGCTAACCGGAGAACGGAGGCTACAGTAGGTCATAGCAGACGGGCCCATCTCCGAGGGCACACTTCCCAGCCATCCCTCCATCCCCATTCTGGGACTGGAAGCAGGGCAGGGCTGTCTGGGTGGGCGCTAGGAGGGTGTTTGGTTTGGAGAGGGCTCCAAGGCCAGAGTCACGCCAGGACCCTCAACACAGAGGCCTCACCCTCTGGGTTACTTCCATCACCCTCCCTGTCTCTTCTCGGCACAGGATTCTTTTCAAATTGCGGTTTCTTAGGGCCCAGCAATGCGGTCGGAGATCCATAATAAATAGGAATTTTCCGCCACTGAGGTCGGAGAGGCTGCAATCCCCTCTGATCTGACACCCGGGTTCCCGCTCAGCTGTTATGGACTTTACCGGAATGGACCGGACACAGAGCCAATCGCAAACAATACAACAGAAACCACAACAGTATTGGCTGATAACCTGCTTTTTAACCTACACAAACATTTCACAATTCTGGCATCATTGACTTACCCTCTTGTTCCAAACCTGAATATCTTTCATTCTTTTGTGGAACATAAATTCGATTTTTTTTTTAACCGTTTTTGTCCATATAAAGGAAGTCAACTCAATTGACTTTCATTGTATGCGCAACAACACTCTTTTTTATAGTCAATATACATGTTTGGAATGACATCAGGGTGAGTAAATGATGGATTTTAAACAAGGAACCTCATTTGTCTAAAAGACCCTGAAGACATGGAAATTTTCCTTATTGTCATAGTTTATATGGGTGCATGTAAAAGGTCAGTGTCACCAGTAGGCGGCAGCATTGCTGGAGCCAGTGTCACATTGACACATAGTGAAACTGCCTGGAAATTTCCAGTACAAATATTTTCACCTCTACAGGTTGCTTTTGATGTTTGCAATTTGTTTGCAGTACACTGTAATGCAGCATTTAAATACAAGTAAAATGTCTATTCAATCTTTTTGCTCTCATTATACATGCTCGACAAGACCAGCTATTTAACTAGTTATTTATATACCATTTAAGCTTATAAACAGCCTCATAAAGCCATCACACAGTGTTCCCGCTACATTGTGTCAGGAGTTTGTCATGCGTGTGCCACATGTCATGTCATGTTTGTTCCTCATGTGAATTGGGGGAACCATAAAATCAGGCTGGGTGTCTGAGTGTGGTAACCACCCCGGGTGGTTTGCATTGTGGTGGAGAAAGTGGTTTGAAACACAGATACACACTGGTCTTGTCTCTTTCTCTTTCTGTCTCGGGGCTCTTGGATCCTCTAGTCCTCACGTGGCAGCCTTCGCCGTTTCAGTGTGGCTTGGCCGCATACAACAAGCTCTTCGTCCAGCACTGATGAGGGCTTTCCTCATTCAGAAAGCTTGGAAAACCTACACCGACGGCTGTGCGGGCCAAGCCCTGAGATCTCACAATTAATCTTCATTGTTTAGTCTATTCAAAGCACAGATTTTAAGTTAAAACCAAAAAATTGTATTAAAGGCGATTTAATTTAATTGTGTGAAAGGAAAGTTAACTATAGACTTACAGAACTCATGGAAGTGCTGCCCTGTAGGCCTCAAAACAGCTCAGTGATTCTTCCAAAAAAAAAACCAGACTTTCATGAATCCATCCAAAAACTGTTAGAGTACCAGTATTATGCCAGGTCTTCAGATATGTAACTAACTAAACTAACAACAACTACAACATGAAACATTCCTATGCAAAACAGAAAAAAAAAGCTATTTACAATAGCTTAAAATTTTACAATAAGGTCTCATTTGTTTGCATTAGTTAATATAAAATGAACTCACCAAGAAGAATATTTCCATAGCATTTATTATCTTACTGTTATTTTTCTTTTCAAGAAGTTTTTAAGAAGGCCTATGTTAACAGTTAAGGTGCTGTAAACTAATATGAACAATTATCAATTCTATTTTTATTAAATAACATTAAAAAACAGTAATATATTAAATTAAAATATTAAAATATTGTTAGTGTATGTCATCTAATGTAATGCATTCACTGATGTTAAGGGATAATTTACCCGAAAACTGAAAAATCATTATCCACCCTCATGTCATTCCATACCCGTAAGACTTTGAAACACAAAATCACATTTTATTAACGAAACCCAAGTTATTTCTGTCCCTCTATTGAAAGTCCAGGTAATCAAAACTTCCAAAAGCTAAAAAAAACCTGTATTTTATTTACCTCTAAACAATGCACAACACTCACACATACAGCACATATTATATGGCAAATAATGAAGCTGAAACCCTTAAAGGTTTCATTAAAATATTATAATATTTTTTGTTTCAAATATTAACCATAATCTTGGTTTTAGAACATGGGTTACATTTACATTAGCCATTCAATGAAAAGATTCGGGCAATGCCAGCTGACACCTGGAACTTCATTCGTGACATATTGTAACTTAAAAACTAGTGACGCTACCACCCAACTACTGAGAAACGTTGCTTTAGTATTTCTAGCTATGCTCCTGCACAACAGCCATGTATCTGAAGGATGTCAGTTATATCTTTCCTCCCTTTTCCTCTTCTCACCCTTTCTGGGTCGTGACTAGCGCGTTACATCTGTGCAGGTCACCGGGCGGGTTGATTATCAGCCCAGACAGTGATCTGCTCCAGGACTCTGCTCTCTCTCTGATTACGCTGGCTGTGCACTGCAACCGACGTTCTATCTGATTTAGAAGAAACAGGCCCCCTCTGATCCCCCAGCTCCATTCTGTGTATGAACAACCGTACAAACCGTAATCAACGTATAACAGCAATGCACCTCAAAATAAAGGAAAAGTTAAGAATTGCATTATAATGTGGAAAAAACTTGACACAAACATCCTGAAGATATCTGTTGCAGCTTCACATATAAACCAAAACAAAATATGAAATACGCTATAAAATCAAATGATGAATATGTCTATTATTTGTATATTGAATATGATACTGTCCCATTTAACTGGAGATGGAGAAAAGTGTGTAAGACAGGAAGAGCACGCTGCACAGAGATTACAACAGTGACGTAGCGCAGCTGTCCTCACATGCCCTCTCTTCAGTAGAGGCCGTCTCTGCCCCTCCTTCAGCAATCTCACTTTCCCTTGCTCTCCCTCCCATCGATTTTACCTCACTCCCTTTCTCGGTTTTTTATGATATGCTTTCTGCTACAATGCTGCAATGTGGCAAACATTAACATTAACCTCAAGCCATCTGGACTACTCATTATAAAAGAGCAATATCTGCTTTTCACCCCCTCCCTCACTCTTTTACTATTTTTTTTCATTTTCCCTCAAAGCCACATTAACCCACTTCAGCAGTTTCCTGAATTTTGTCCAAGCAAACGCTGCAGTTGATGAAAAAAATTATATATCATGCAAATACTATCAATGGTGACCATTAAAGATGGACAGCATTGTTATATAGTCTGATGAAATGGCCAAATCTTACAAAACATATTTTGTAAATTTTTACACATTCAAACATTTAGCTAGCTAGTAATGTAGTTAATGATAAGCTCATGGAACCATGATATGAACATTAATGAGAATCTCCAGTGTTTGCAAAGCTGTTTAAAGCAATGCAGCTGGTTACGCTGTCAGCAACTCTGCAGGAAAAGCTAAAACCGTTAATTAGACTATATTCAATATTCTTTTAATTGAGTACTATGAATACATTAAGTATTTCTGTATGGACAAATAGCCCCAAACCTTCACAATTGGTTGGTCAAAATATTAAGCTAACAAATTAATAACTAATTTATCTAACAAAATGCTTTGACAGGGTCACAGAACAACACTGATTAGGCGAAATCCATCTAAAATTGGCTTATTTAAACTGCCTTTCACTACTGTTTAAAAGCCTATATGATTTTTGGGAACACATTTAGGTAAATTCTAAATATAATGTAGTTCCTTATTAACATGCATATTAGCTGTTTATTAGTACTTACAGTATATAGTCAAATATTAATATCTTACTCTGTGCAACCATGTTCCAGGTCCCTTAGTCTGACTCAATACCTAAGCAGCAAATTAGGAGTTTATTGAGGTTAGATTGTGTTAGTGATTATATATATATATGTATATATACACTATTTTACCAAAAGTTTTCGCTCACCTGCCTTTACTCATTCTATGAACTGAAGTGCCATCCCATTCCTAACTCATAGAATT
>JAUCMS010000145.1:8303453-8321861 GCA_032357445.1 Enteromius radiatus | reverse complement strand
ATAAATATACACAGTATATACAAATATATTATGTAAAGAAAAACTTTTATTTTGGATGCAATTAATCGCGATTAATCATTGCCCAGCACTAATTACTAGAGCTGTTGTAATTATTATTGCCTTATTTTTCTTATTTTATTTTAAAAATACATGAAAATGTTACTGAGCAGCTGACTAGTAACACTTTCAGAGCAGATTTGGACTTTGAACCCTGGCTAACAAGCAGTACACCGTGAGCTCTTGGAATAGACTATCCGTGTGTGTATTAGAAAACACAACGCTCTGCAGTTTATTTACTAATCATCCGTCAAATCGCGAATTCAGTCATCACACAGTAACCAGCAACAGCCACCCTTCCTCTTCTCATTAGAAACTGAAAGGTGTAATGCCAGATGCACTTTTACAAGTTGTTTTAATTTAAATGTGTGTTGGCAGTTTGTGTACACAACCACCCTATAATGATAAAAATCCACCCAATCTGCTAAAATGTTTTCCCCTTTCTCAAATCGAGCCATCTGACCATGTGACATCAATTTTTGATTGACAGCAGTGTATCACACAGACTGGACTGGTGTCTTACCTCAGACACGCCCTGAGTGAGCCGTCATCAGTCTGAGATGACTCCCTAGCAATTTAGAATTCTTTCTTGTTTTGTTGTTGAATGTAATAATGAACACAGCAGTAGTCATTTACTCCCGATATCTGAGTGGCTGAAGACGCAGACAATAACGTCAACTTACGTTTGATTCTGAAGGGAAACGCACCCTTGATCTACCTAAATGAGTTTATGTTCGCACGAATCATTCATGATCCAGCCTCACCTACAGAAGCAGTCAGTATAATGTCTTTTAATGAATCTTTGCAAATCGCCTTTCATAACAATGTGCTAATTAGCAAGTTTCACAATGAATGTAACGTCTAATAAACATCCTCTGAGAGTGCCTCGAAAAAGAGGTATGGGGTCAGAAGAACTCATGAAGATTTAAAGGGGAAGTACACAGAACAGAGTGTTTTGTAAAGAGCTGTTTTGACAGGGTAAAATGGGTGTTTTTGTACACTACCATTGAGAAATTTTAAACCAAGAATCATATCAGCTTGTGGAAAATTGGTGCTTTATGACCCCTGCAGTGCTAAACGGTCTCTCACTGTCAGTGCTTGTAATGATTGCAGCTTCTTTCTCAGACACTTTTTCCTTTACACTGCAGACATGTTTGATCACATCACTGTTCGGCATAATTTATTTGGTCTTTTCAGTTTTGATAGCTCCTCACTTTACAACTAACTCTTCCTCAGCCTCACATCTGCCTTCCGCCATGCTTGTTTTCCATCATGCACAAAACTACGTCATCAACTAGACTTATCGTTATTATCATGAGACGACAAATTTTGTTTTGATAAGACATCGCCCATCCCTATTGTCTGCTTACACAGCAGACACAAATGCACATATATAATCCATATCTGATTTATTTCCACATATGAACGAGGCCTTAAACCGATCAGAGAATATCGGAATCGGATATCGGATTTTTCTCCAGCTTACACGGTCATGGGCCATATCTGATCTGTGCCACATGGGAGGGAAAAATTGGAATTGGGTCACTTGAACTATGCAGTAAATGCTGCCATAGACAGACAGACAGACAGACAGACAGATAGAGAGAGAGAGAGAGAGAGAGAGAGAGAAATAGATAGATAGATAGATAGATAGATAGATAGATAGATAGATAGATAGATAGATAGATAGAGGGATAACTAGGGAGAGACGGATAGTTATACAGAAAGACTTTCAGTGCCTTGTTAAAAAAAATTAATTATAATAATTCAATAGCTCTGCTTCTGTTCCTAGTTCATTTTGATGTTGTGATTATCTATGGTCTGTGGGAAGGATTTTTTATTCTTGCTTCTCCCATACATTACGGTGTGTGAAGCACGTTTGTTTTGGTCCATGGTGTCGCACACAAAACCTCCATTCACTGGCACAGAACGACTGGGGGTTTCCCTCTCTGCTCATAAATATAGATGCAATTAAAGCTGACAAAGATGTAGACTGTAGAGTGGGGCAGATATAGAGCAGTGTGAATGAACAGCAGGATGAAAGCCCATGCGCGCTCTCGAGCGTATGGTACACCAGCCTGCGCGCTTGTAATTGTTCTGCGAATTCAGGCAGCTGCTTCTCTCTCTCTTTACGACAGCTGTAGCTGAGTGGAGGTTTTAATCAAAACGTAATGAATTAGCCAAGTGTGGCGTGGTGAGACAGTTGAGTAAACCTAAACCACCATATAATTTCCTCTGTTTCATCCTCCGGGCCGCATGCCAATCATGCCATCGGTGCCACTGTCATTGTTTAGTGCCACCAGTGATGCTGCCTGCTGATGCCAGGACTCATGGAGCCCGCGGGCAGCTGTCTGTGGGCACCGAGCAGAAGGGAAGGGAGGGACAGAGCGAGGTGATAACACAAGGCACAAAGAGACTTTATTGAATGAAACCGGCTGCACAGTTTAACCAAATTACCACATAAACTGGACCGTTTTGTGGGACGTCGAACGGTTCAAAGAAAAAGAAGATTAAGATAATGCCAATAATACAATAAATAATGCAGTGAGTAAATGTCTATATAATTGCACTCTGCAGATCTACAAACTTCCTGGCGCTAACAATGCTGCAAGTGTGTTGCTAGAGGGCACCTGCTAGTATTAGTCCCTCGCTACGGCCCAGAGCAGATGGACTGCCAACAGCACTTCTGTCCCGTGTATAGAGTGTCTGAAACCAGGGCTCTGACCTCCTTAAAACAGCCTGTTTATGTGTGTGTGTATAGAATAACAGCATGCAGAGCATCTGCTGAGCAGCGCAGCTCTCATGACATGATTTGTAAAGGGTTAAATGAGAAAAACAAAAGACTCATGTGAGCGAGTGTATTCAATTACAGATGCACAGAGAAACTATTAAACAACACATGCCTCTCTCTCTTTGTATGCATGTTTTTGAAGATCTACTTGCCTCCGGGGCAGCATCAATCTATGTCTTATTTAGGTTCATTTGTAACATACTCTATCAAGAAACCTGCTGGATAGGCTCACACAAATACACACACACGCGCAAATGAGTCAGGACACAGTTCTAAGCCCTAAGAGCTATTTTGAACTGTTCCCTAGTGTAACATGATAGAGTAGCACACCTAAAGCAGATCTTTCTACATTGTCTGTGTAGTGTGAGGGAGTGTACTGTTAAAAAAAACCTAGTGACTCGTATTTTGGAAAAGGTGCGATATTTTTGCAGTTTTCTTCTGTATTGAATGTTCAGACTGGCAATAGTTAATCATTCTCAAAAAAATAACAAATTAAGCAATCATCTGAAGCATCTGAAGCCTGAATATAAAATTATTATTATTATATTATTATTATTCATTTAAAAAGTGGACCAATTGCTTCTGAATATCAATTATAAAAATTAAAAACCTGAAAATTATACAGGTTTCTAAACACATATTATTTATTATATTTTCTTATAATAAAGAAAATGATTTTACAAATCAATCAAAATTGTAAACTGTCAGTCAAATAAATAATTATTAAAAAATAAATTTTTAATAGTTATTAATTAAAATAAACTCTTGGAGAGAGAAAGTGTTTGTGTGTGTGTGTGTGTGTGTGTGTGTGTATATATATATATATATATATATATATATGAATTCAATAAATTGTTAATAAACAATTACAAAAACATTTGTTTAAAAATTACTATAGATTATTAAATGAATACTCTTAATTATAGACTATTAAACTTAAAATGTGCATTGACTGTCAAGTATTTTTTAAATGTTTGCTTTATTTATAATGCATGCATATAATGGAGTTGCTGCCTGTGTTTAGAGTTTCAAAACAGCCCCTTATGAGGCTAAATGACTGTTAGAACGCTCCCTTAGAAGCGAGCTGCCTATGAAGCTAACTCACTATGTTTTGACACACAGTACAGATGTGTTTAAGTGCTAGTGTGTGACTTTCTCTAGATGGGGTGATTACTGAGATTAATGACTTTACCCGCAGCCTTCAATCTCCCCTCCTCTTTCAGCTACACCAATCACCTCCTGACTGACAGCTAGAAGGCAGAGCCACAGGACCCAAGGGCACTTCAGGACCTGTCTTCAAGCCCCGCCCCTTTCTACACAGTTTACCCAGCATGCCCCCTGGAGCCACGCCAGCTGCCAGCAGCTCCATCCCACAAACAACTCTCCATCATTACAACCCCAAGGATGGCCGGGGCGACCGCAGGCGCTATTAGCGGGAAGGGCAGTTCGGGTTCTAGTATCAGGGTTAGCGTTTAAGCTGCGGGAAGCAGATTGTTTCCAGCACATGTCATTCCTTTAAAACGCGTTCCAAATGCTACAATAAAGAGCTACAATATGGGAGCGTGTTTAAACACCCACACACGGTGCTTGGCGTTGAGTTTTAATGGAGAGCACGATCTTAATGAGGCTTTTCAACGTAAATACGACACGCTTGAGTGATAGTAGAAATAACGGACCTTGGCGTGACTGTAATGGCTCAGCAACAATATTTTGCCATGTTTACCGGTATTGTTATGTTTGACTCGAGCTCTCTGTATTTATGCTTCATTTAAAAATCAATATTGACAATGTATCGCCTGGTAGCCCCAAAACACAATATATGAAAAAGGGTCTTTAAAAAAAAACATTAGCTAAGGGGGGAAAAGAAAAGAAAAGAGAGACAGATTCATAACAAAGGAGGAAAAAAACAAATTAGAGGACAGGATGTGAAAGAAGGTAGCTAAGACTGGCACGAAAGAAAAAAAAACACACAAGCATGGAAGTGAACAGGGAGAGGTACCAAAATAACATGAGGGCAAAGGAAAATATGATGAAACCCCTCCATGTGACCTTACGTTTCTCACACAGGGCGACTGACCAAAAAACGCTGCCCATGATCTGACCTCAGGGCTGCTTTGACAAGAGTGGCAGCTCCCTATTAAGAGAGGTTAGGATCTCTCAACAGGCCAATCATCACATGGGAGCGAAATAGATATGTGGAGTGAGGAGATGTCAATCAAAAAGCTTTCTGAGAAAACACTTAGAGTCAGACACATACAGTATAGTACAGTCATTTTTGCCTTAAAAGTCTAATACATACTAGAATGTCATGTATTCTGAGTATCCAACATGTATGCAGATGTTGTGTGATAGTGGCATTTACCAGTTGCCTGTTCTTTTTTCAGCCTCAATGACTTTTTTTTGTGGGTTTACATTCCATCTTTATTAGCACATAACAAAAGCAGCACTGATCACGGCATCCTCCATTCACCAGTTGATGCTTGTAAATTCTGTGAATAAAGACGTTGCTCTCAGCCACTTTTGAGTTCTCGCTGCCGGTGAAAAATGGTTCTCTAGGAATGACACTACTGGCTACTTCCTAGAATTACGTTGTTTTAAAGCCCTAAAATGGCTTCGATGGGTTCACGAGAAGCTATCACAGCAGTTTACTGACGTAAGATGGGAGTTTTACTTTGTGAAAGCTATTGTGAAAAACTCAGCATTGCTGCAGAGCGAGGTACAGTAAATTAAACCGACAGTTGCGATACGTCATGCCGACGAACCAGATCGCTCTTGCCCCAGCCGACAGTAAGAAGTGCACTTCGCTCAAGCTCTGTGTTGCAAAATGAGCAAAGGATATGGATTAAGATCTCACAGGATGCTTGCCAAGCATTAGAGGGTGAGGAGGCGGAGCTGCATGCTGGAGTAATTGCATTTGAAGTCCGCAAAGGACCTTAATTAAGTTTGACTTCCTTTAACATATAATGTGGTTTGAACCATGAATCAGGCAATATGGACAGCATAGACTGGAAAGGGCAGCTGATTTTACCGATAAGGTAATGCTAATCAGTAAAGCACGAAGAAAAAGGAGAGCCCTTTTAATATCTGGTTTCAAGGATCCTGCAATATCCTGTTGTAAACATTGCCGTTGCAAATCATGTCTAAACTGGAAAACGTGAACAAAAAGGGCCCTCGTATAGAACATCTGGTCAAAATTCAAGATCTAGTCTCATTATCATACAAAATGACTGATAATGGAAATGGCAGAAGGGATGAGTTGTGGTGAATATCAGGAATGGGAAGACAAGCAAGGTTGAAGGAGGAGTGATGGTTCCCATCTGTGCGGTGAAGTGAAGTTTACCATCAAGAGCCCTGCACACGTTAATCAGAGGCTGACAGCAGTGTTTCAGAGGACATATCCTGTATTTCACTGTGTAAAGCAGTGATACACAACTGGGTTTGCTTCAGGATCCAGATTGGAAGTGATCCTACATGGTCCTAAAAATTGATTATCGAAAAACTTCCTTCAAAAGTAAACTTTAAAATTGGAAAATGGCATGAAAAACCATTACCATGCTATGCTGTATGTAGGTTTAAAGGTCGCTTTTATACAGTGAATATTACTCATTTTATATATGTGACACATAATATATTGTTTGCTTTTTACAATTAAATGTTAGAACATGTTAAATGTAAATACAAATAATTTCATTAAAAAATATTTTGTATTCTAGCTAATTCTAATGTGTGTGCATAGCTTTTATGCAGTAAATCTTAATAAATATAAATAAGTATTAAATTGTTTACCGTTTATATTTCATGTTGTAAATGAAATTATTTTTTTTTTTTATAATATCAGTAACAATAAATACTGTGTATATGGTAACACTTTAGTATAAGGAGGAATTCTCACTATAACTAGTTGTTTATTAGCATGCTAATATCATACATTGGCTGTTTATTAGTATTTATAAAGCACATATTATGCATAACCATATTCTACTACCATAATCCTACCCAATACCTAAACTTAATTATGAAAAAAAAACCATTAATGGTTTGCTTTGTGTGACTGTGTATATGTATGTATATGTGTGTGTGTGTGTGTAGGCTATATATATATATATATATATATATATATATATATATATGCATACACACACACACACACACACACACTAGAGTATACTTATTAAACATTACATACTGAATATGCATTTATTCATCTTGATTATGGATGATTATACAGTTTCATTTTATTCTTTACAGTGGAAAGTGTCTGGAAGTGGCAATGAAACAACCAATGACCAACTATTGCACAAAACCTTGTTTCACCACTAAATGTAGACTAAAGGTGAATGCTGTAAAAATGCCATTAATGAACTGCTGAAACACATTTATGAGAGAATCAATACCTAATTCAAGTTTGATATGCACAGTCACTGCTTCACGCTTGACTCTTCACACACACACACACACACTTCACTTCAAACGCAGTTCGACGAAGTTCACAGTCTGACCCACTCAAGAAAGTCTGGACAAGTGATTTCAAATGGGGCTCCCACTCCAAAACAACCACTTATGCATCATTTGGCCGTCAAAGCACTGGGCAATCTCCCTCTGTAACTGTGGGGATTAAAGGCAGCCTCTTAATTGCTTCCTTTGAGGGCAGGGAGGATTAGATCAGAGGCAATGGAGAGGTGATGAGGACCCCGGCGCCTAAACTGGGCCAAAACTACAGTTCTCCCAGGATTCCCCGGTGTAAATCACTGCGCACGAAGCAATCATTAGCATGAGACCCAAAAAGGACTTCTGGGAAAGGATTTCAAAGACTTATGAGGCATCAATGCTGTCGCAGAGCTATTTAAAGAGGCTAAACTTTAAGAGTTATGTGTTGAGTGACAGTTAGGGGAATCAGGTGTTGCACAGTCCATCTACATATTTAAAATATTTTTTTCTGTACTAATACTTGCACCGAGAAATGCATCTAGTTACATAGGCCTTCCCTGAGATCATCTAGACAACCTGCTGATGATGAATATGTCTCATATAAGTCTTCTATAAGTCTACTAGTTGATGCAAGTATGATAAAGTAAATGGAAAATTAGTCATTAGTACAGTTCACTTCGGCTTACAACATATGTAAAACCCCGCTCATCCTTATCATAAGTGACAGACTGATGAAATTAATAGAAATAAAAGTTTGTGCATATGGTTTGGGTTGGGGTGAGCACACAAGCTGTTGTCTCTGCTGCTGCGAGGCAAGGAAGACAAGACATTTTAAAGCCACAACTCACTACATAGACAACATGTGCGCTGAAAGAGATACACAGGCATCAGATGTGGCACAACAGCAAAACCAATCATACACTTGTACTGTATGTGAATAACTACATTTGACCTTTCTCTTTTAGTTGGCTCCAGGTAAAGACATTTTATAAATCCCCCTAAAATAAAGAAGTGCATTTATATGATGTATGTGTCACCATCTGTGTCACCATCTGACAACTCTGTCAACCAATTTGGGTCATTCCTGTTACACGGCACCTTTTGAACTTTATAAGTCAGAAAAAAATGCACATATTGTGATTTAAAGAAGTATTTTATCAAATTACAGAAATATACTCTGACCAAGCACAAACACTTTAACTCTTTTTATGTGAATTACAACTTGATTAGCCTATTTACTTAATAAGGAGGGATAAAGTGTTAATATTTACTATTTTTTTTAAATAATAATGGTATCATATTAATTTAAACAATCTCATTAAACAAGATGGTATTTCTGAGTAAAACAAAATAATTAATAAAATCACAATATTCATAAAACAAATTGCTAATACTGACATTTGTGGCACCAAAATATTATATTTTAAAAGAAGTTGGAAACAACGAATAAGATGGAAAGCTTTGATATTAATTACAAAATGTATTAATACACATTTGGTTAATAATTTTAAAAAATCCAAATGACTAATTAATATAATTAAATAGCTAATATATCCATCATGCTTAAATAATTCAACAATAATTCAGTGATTTAATTATTTAAATTAACCACTTCCTTCACTCTATTTATATGATTTGCACCTTTAAGATGTAAAATTCCATCCAATATATTGAAATATGTATGATGAAGTCATTAAAATGTACTGCATAGTAGAAATGCCCCATGTGTATATTCTTGTGCATGTATCATGGCTTTATGCGTATATAATTATGTGTGTGTGTCCTATCTTGGGCACTGAAATGAGGATAGTATGTGATGCCAAGAGAGGATGTCAGTCTCTGACCTGGGAGGTTCTGGCCTCCCCTCTCCTCTCTGTCTTTCATCTGTCACTTCGCTCTTTCAACACTTTGATCTGTTGCTCTCTGTCAAACATCCCTCAGCCTTAAGATCTCATGCCTCCATGGAGCAATACTAAAGCGGCTTCAAAGTCAGACAGCGAGAGAGAGAGAACTATAATACTCGGTTTCTTTCATCACCTTCCCCTAGCTGAGTAACTGTAAAATGTACAGCATAATTCAGAGGTCCCAGCTAACTATACCCACTGTGGGATTGTGTGATATACAGTGGAGTACAGCAGATATCAAAAAATAAACATATCGAAAATTAGTTTCAGAGGGCTTACACAAAACAAAGCTTCATAGGTTTTCACGTTTTTAATTTGACTTCATCAGCTGTGTTTCTTTTGGTAAATGTCTATAAATCAAATCCAGATGGGGCGTATACACTATAAACATATGGTGTAATATTTAAAAATGTATTTTTTTTCGTACAAATTAGTGACTTATTGAATCTGTTGACGGCCGTAGTTTTATTCCATCAGAGGCTGGGGCATGCAGAGGCCATGAAAATCTCCAAAACAGCAACATCGAATGACTTCCAAAACCTCAGAGACGTCAGGGGGAAATCAGAGGAAGCCCCTCAAAGGGTATATGACACGCTGAATCGCCTGACTCATCAATTCAACTAAAACATGGTAGCAAGAGAGGGAATTTTTCAGGCTGAATAACATGTCTGCAATTGTCTTGTCACAACACACCACATTAAAGTCGAACGCTGCTGTCACAAAGAAAAGCTTCTTGTAAAGTTAAGACACTTGCGTCAGTGTGAGTCGAAGTGCGCATTTTTTAAGTTTCATTTATCGCAAAAGAGTTTCAGTAATGGCATTTAAACAGTGCTGTCAACGGTAAAGAAAAATGAGAGTGTCACTTCCTGTTCAGGGGGAACGGCTTCCGTTGTCGTCATTTCAGGCATCCTTCTGAGTCAAGATGGAAAATGATACCAATTTAATTTCCCATTTGTGGTCACAAAAGCATTAGTTTAGACATATATGAGGAGTACACTAAATTTAGGGGATTCCAACCAAACTTGAAAAAGCTTTCAAATCTGTGCCAAAGATGACACTTTGATGTCGCTGGTTTCAATCGAAAATTTCAGTTTCAATCTTCAAAAATTTTTTCGGTATCACCTTTGCAACGACTTGCAACATGAGTAAATTTTTCCATTTTTATTTACAATTCCAGTTAATGAAAGTTTTATACATAATAAAAAAAAGATAGTTTCCATCATGGATACTAATACTGTTGCATATGGTATTTCGGCATAAATAGTGCACCTTATTTACTGTTTGTTTCCGTTTTGCATAAAATAAAGTTCACGTTATTTAAAAAAAAATAAAATGTGTTTGTGTGGTTTGGTACAGGATTCTACAGAGCTCCAGCATAGTTTTGGACACCATCTCACAGTGGTTTTTGTTTTTTTATTAGGGCAAATTTGTGGAAAACTTGAACTGTTTGCAAAATTTGTTTCCTTTTCCAAATGACTGGATTCTTCTGTGAAAATGTAACTTGTAAATGTAATCACTCCTTAACATTGTATGATAAGGTTTAATTTGTAATAATTTGTTAATAATTTATACTAAATTCCTTAAGTATCATGAACTAACAATAAACAGAATTTTTTTTTTTTTATTTTATACTTGGAAAAAATATTACTATACATATTAAATTAAATGTAAATCCTTTAAAGGGAAAAACTGAAATGGTATTTTCTTGTAAAATGTACTCCAACAATCATCATTTATTACAGTTTTTTTTTTTGCAGTGTAGATGTTAAAATTAGAAATGCACAATGTAAAATTAACATGAATCTAAATTAAAAATGCTGTGAAGTTCATGATATCTAAGGCATTAGTAATTTGTGTTCTAAAGCTGACATCAAAAGCAGCTATTTTGGACCCCGTTGACTTTCATTATATGTAGTGAAACATTCTTCAAAATATCTTCTTTTGTTGTTCTGCAAAAGAAATAAAAGTTATACAAGTATGGAATGACATGTGTGAGTACATAACACAATTTGAATTTTTAAGTAAATGTTCTTATTAATAGCACATAGTATTGTAATACAAGTGAATAAAGGTGCACTTTTACAATAAAATTCCATGTGCAACTGTTTATCAAACTCCCCCTCAGTGCAAGTCCTGTGACACAGTCATAGTGGTCACTGGCAGCTGTGCTGAGGTTGAGAAATGAAGCTGACACTCTCGTTCACACACAGCCTGGCAGAGCAAAGACAGGGTGGGTTACATCTGTGGAGCTGTCTATCTGCACTATAACAGCTGGGGCATTGGCATTTCAGAGGAAAAATTTTTATAGGGCTCGAGGACACCATCGCCCTGTCACGCACAAACCTACTCGCTCTACTCAATCTCCCGGAAGGTTCAAACAGATTCCTTGCACTTCTTCCTCCACTTTCTCAACCTATTCTCTGATATAAAGAGTCAGTAATACAACACTCCCGGCGAGGCCGACCCCCCCAGAACCTCAAACACTTTCTCTCATTCTCTCACACTCATACTTCAATTAGTAGTGGTTGAGCCGAATCTGACCGGCAGACAAGGAGTATCATGTAAACGCTTTCCTTTGATTAAAGCAAACGAAAATGTGTGCCGCCAGTCACAAACACCCTGACAAGTCAAGGACAAGAACGCCACTCTTGCACAGTCTATGTACATTCATGAACTCATACAGTGGAGGTTGAAAGTCTGTATTTAAAGTCCTTGAACATTCACATGAATATTCACTTAAATTGTAAATGCATGCTACTAGAGTATAAAAATTATTTTAAAAATCTTGTACTGAGAATTGTACCATAGATATAACACAAACATTGGGTCTCATTCATTAATAATAGACACTGAAACAAAAGACAAAGAAAAATAATTTTAACGATAACAAACGAGAGGTTTTGCTGTTGGAGGTGGAAGCCAGAAAAACATGTCTGTTTATGTTTGTCTCAGCAAACATTTCACTGCGATCTCTAAAGACGCGCTCTCTCCTTAGACCGCTGTATTATTCATTTTTAATATGACCCACCCTGTAAATAACATATCTGATTATATGTAGGATTTCCTTTTCATGCAAAGTTCCCAAAAGCATGCATTTCTATTGAAAAGAATGGATTCTGCATTCATTGCTCACTATTAATTTATACACTAAAAATATTTGGTGCAGAGACAATTTTCATTTAGAAATTGCCGGTAAATTTCATAATTAATTATAAAGAAATACCAAGTAACATTAATTGAATTAAATGGACCATAACTTCATAAAAAAATGTCCACAACTGAAAATGTGAAACAAACCTTAGCATATAAATAAAAATTAACATTAACCTATAAATAATAAATTCTCACATTCATGATGATTAATTAAGTAATTTAAATTGATCATAAAGTGTTTTCTAAAGATGTCCTGAAATCAAATAAAAGCAGAGTTTCACACTCAGGGTTATGTGGACACAAACAGTTGGTAAATTAGGCCTCTGTGGCTCAGACAGTTCAGGTGGCCTCTATTAAATTTCCACTAAACAAAAATGCGAAGAGTTCCAGATGGCGGAACGAGGGTGAGCTGTAACAGCGGTTTGATATACAGTACTGCACGAGGGGTTTATCAGGGAGTCACTGTTTAATCAGCGAGGAGCTGTGTCTGGTTATCACCCGCACTCTTCAGGTTATGTAAGGTCACGAGGAGTACTGTATGTGCGTACGTTACTGATGTCAACCATCAGATGTAGTTTAATATGGATGCATTTCACAGTTATGCGTATGATAGAAGACACCGTTCCGGCACTAATATTTAGTAGCTAGAACACACAGTTACAATATTTTATTAGCCCATTCTCAAAGGACAGAACTATATAGGCCCAGTTAATCAACAGATTGATGAAGGGTTGAAAAGAAAGTCCAAAAATAACCTGTAATTCTGCTTGTCCAAGATTATGCAGCTATTGCAATTTCTAATACTCATGTTATTTACTTGCCAAACATAAGTAGTGCTTTTATTTCCACTTGGTGAGTGTTAATTTTGGGCTCTGTTTGGTGGATGTGCAGTTTTCCGGATGGCCTGTCCCACTGCGGTCTCAGGGGGGTGGTCAGCGTATCTCACGTGGAGTGGAGCAGTGAGCGTGTTGTGTCAGTCAGCACTATCAGCTGTATTCTGCCCGGCTGCTCCACACATTGATCTGACAGATTGATTACCATAGAGCTGCACTGCTTCTGACTTTCATCTGTGACCTCCCTCTGCACGCAGCTCTTTCTCTCCATAAAATGCACAACTATATATCAATCTTATGAATTTATACATTCTTTGATTCAATCACATGCTGTTTTGATATTGTTTTTTTTTTTGTTTTTTTTGCTCAGCTACAGTCACAGTTACCTAAAACAAGTAATGTAATGGATGATTATTATTATTATTATTATTAGTAACTACAAAGATTGTAATGTAATTCGAAATCTCCTATTCCCAATTTATATCTTACAAAAAACATATTTACATATTACCATAACCATACAAAATAAATGCAAAGCATATATATATTATATTTTAGTTGCTATGCATCTTACAGATTATGCAGGGGTATGAGAAAAAATAGTACATTTTTTGTTGGGGCAGTACCTTTTAAAAAAGCTAAACCTAAAAGCTAAACCTTTGTGTCTAAATGGTCTATATTGGTACTTTAAGGTATGTATTATTACCCTTAGGATATATAATAGTATAGAGTTTACCTTTTGAAAAAGGTAGTGACAGCTTTTATACCTTTAGGATTGAAGGATATGTAAACTACTGACTGTACACAACTGTACCATGAACTGTTAACAATGCTGTGTAAAGTACTGGCATTATCAGCATGAGCTATGAATAGTATATTGCTTTTAATATGAGCTACAATGACATCAAACAGAAGCTTCATGCATCAGAGCAAGTGTTCAGCTTTGCAAATACAAGTGTCAAAAGCTGATTTGATAGAACTCATGGAGGAATCAAAGCTCCATTATGTTACTGAATATTGACATATTCCGACTCCAAGGATTTCTCCCTTCAGACAGAGAGGCTGCATGACCGGCTCTTTTCGGAAGAGTGCTCTCTCTCAGGAAACACTGCTCAGGAAGGAGCAAGAGGATTGAGCTAGCACTTATTTACTGTAAATAGCAGGTCTTTCACCGAAACACCTAAAGAAACAGTAAAGTGTGAAAAGAAAGTTCAGTGGGATTGGAACGCTTTGATGTTTCTACATGAGACCCGCAAGCTTCAGCCACAAGCGAGCAGATCTTGTTTTGTGTCAGGAAATCACACGTTTGACTGTCACTTCTAATGTATAACAATATCTTTGCTTCAATCCAAAAGTCTGGTGAAAATGCTCAATTCTCTGTTTTAATTTGAAACTTTTACAGGAAAAAATGTAGAATGTGTAATCATTTGCTTTGTATCTCTTCTACTTTATTAACAGCATCACAAGAACTCCAAAAATTAAAAACCTTTTGATCATGTTCTTCTATCTGCAAAAAAATAGTCTTTTTTGTTTTGTCTGATCTATGAACTAACTGTATATTTTACATTAACAGTATTGTTATAAGTACAGTAATTATTACTGACATACCTGTAGAGCACAACAAAAAAAGCTATTGTTATATTCCAGCATGTGCTGCTTTGCTTATTAGGTGCTGGCCCTTTAAGAAGATAAGCACGCCCAACACCTCCCCCTGTTGGAGGCCAACAGCGCTGTGAACTTGACCTGAGCTGACCCTCTTTCTCCCACCCCTCCCAAATTTCCGCTGCCAGAGCACTGGAGCACATTCCAGCTTCTCTGTGTTTACTGATCATGTGTGTGTGCGTCCATGTGCACACGTGTGTGTTTGCTGCATCTTCCTGCACGGCTGACTAGCAATGCATTCTCACACGTGAAACGAATGGAAAAAGAGTCAATATATTTTAATGCCTCCTCAAACGGCGGGACACAGAGGCCCGGAGAACGAGCTTCAGCCACAGACGCCTCCAGTGCCACCAAACCAGCCGTGCACTCCGGTTCGGTCAAACCACCATCCTGTTTGTTTTGACAAGCGCAATATTTATTGTCCCAGCAAAAGCTTCAGAGACTGTGAGTTATAAAAAAAGATCAGAGGAGGACTGGGGCACGAGCCAGGTCATGTGACCTCCGCTGGAAAGTGATACGGAGAGCTAGATAAATCGTATATCTGTAATGAGGCTGGTAGCCTAATCTTTCAGAAATGTAATTAATTTGATCATCTTTCGAGGGAGCCGTTTCACCCCGAGAGACTTGCGGTTGAAGCATTTGCGAAGCGAATAGCCTGTTGAACGAGAGAAGGAGGGCAGTAAGAGTAATGGCCACTGTTTCTCAAACTGGCCTCCATGCGGGACCCCCGCCCCACCCCGCTCTTCGCTCCATTAGCAAAGATATCGAAACAGAGCTGAAGGTTTCAGCGCACACACACACTGTAACACACAGCTGCTGCTGCAGAAACACAGCCAGTCCTGTTCAACTTCACTGAGATGGAGGGAATTTGAGCATGCCTTGCAAGTGAAAGATGGCCCTGTGCCTTTAAGGGTAAATGCTGACTGTATGCCTCTTTCACGCTCGCCTTTCTCTTGGCCACACCTCCTTTTCCTTTCCTTGCGCTCCCTCTCTTTCTCTCTCTGCGGTGCTGTCGTTAGTAGGAGTGAAGGAGAATGGATGCAGTTCCTTATCGGACTGTTTACAGCAAGGAGTTTGTAGGCTATTAGGCAGGTCAGGTGACATGCGGGCTGCCCGCCTGACCCAGACAACTGAGGGTGAAGGTCGCCTGAGGGGGCGGAGAAACAAAAAGGGGTGGAAATAAGAACGAACGATAGAGTAAGGGAGCAAAAGACAGGGAGAAAACGGCAGGCTGCAGCTGTAGACTAAAATTATTTTCAAATGCTTGGCCAGCATCTGCAGCACTTGTGCTGATGTGATATTGTTTTTATACAACAGATGAATAATCATAAAAGTTGGTGAAGAAAAAGTTGAATTGAGCCAAAGTTTTCATTCTGTGTGGAATAGGTCCATTTTCTCCTCCCAGGTCAGTGGTGGGAGAAACAGTTTACATACACTAATGTTCATAAGTCATAATACAGTAGCTTTTTTTTATTTTTTTAAGTAATTAAATCTTTTATTCATCAAGGATTCATTAAATTGATTAAATGTGTTAATAGAGGCATTTTAATTCTTTTAAAGGATTGTCATTTCTAGTAAATACATCAAAGAATCCTGAGAAACCTGTATGAAGGCCACACAACGTCTTCAATGTTAAAAATAACAAGAAAAGTTTGACATTAAATCAGCATTTTATGATTTCTCAAGGATTACATTGCGACATTGAAAACTAAAGAACCGTGTGCTGAAAATTAATCTTTGCATTACAGAAATAAATGAAATTTCAAAATCTATTAAAACAGTAAACAGTTATTTTAAACTGTAGTAATATTTCATAATATATCTGTTTTTACAGATCAATAAATTCTGCCTTGGTGAACATGAGACTTCTTTTAAAAACATTTACAAAATCTTACCGAAACCACTAACTTTTGAGCAGACTGTTTATCAATGCTGCTTCTCCAATCAGATTTGAGGACTGAACTAACTGCTGTTTGCAGAGTTTCCATTTACATGTCAAATTTTTGCATGTATTTAAGGTGCACAATACAGTATACTCTTCGGTAACACTTTATTTTGAGCATTCGGTCTACAATTAGTAACTTTGCACCTACACATTAAGTACCTTAAGACCTTAAGTACTAGTAGCCTAAATCAAATGTATAATTTAGCTGTTATGGCAAAGCTGAATTTCCATTATTCCAGTCTTCGGTGTCACATGATTCTTCAGATATCATTCTAACATGCTGTTTCGATGCTGAAGAAAAACTCATTTTCTTAACGAATCTTGAAAACAGCTGTGCTGCGTAATATTTTTGTAAAAACATGTCAAGAAACGTTTTTTTTACATTATAGATGTACATCCTATACTGCCATTTCAATCAATTTATTGCCACCTTGTAAAATAATAATGCCTCAAGTAAAGTTAGAATATTACCTGTCTCATTAATATCTGCTAACTGGTTATTGCGATGGCATTTCAACAGACCTTAAGTAGCTTTGCAAGTACATTTCAACTAATTCTAACCATACCCGTCTACTAATATTCTACTAACACTCTAATGAGGGTCAGGGTAGTAGAATGTGTTAAAGGGACCATCAAAATAGAGGGAAACCAACTCTTCTACATATGAAGAGATGTAGATGGCAGTAGAAAAGAGAATAAACAACACTACAAAACTGAGATTGTGATTTAACTGAAGGTTTAAGGTTTGGAACACAAACACAGAGAGATGGAATCGCACTGTCCACACATACACAGAACGCTGAGTCACCCTAACTACTGCTGTTATGAACACACACACACTTCTTCATCCTGTCACATTGACCTCCCAACACAACTTATAAGCAATGCACATCTTTAATATACAAACACACACCATGCTGCCACAGAGACTGAGCTTCTTAAATTCATGTCTGTATTACTGTGAATGAGTAAACTGTATTACAAAGTTATATTTATACTTCTGTAGCATGTTGTTAATTACCACAGAAAATAATGTTGACTCATACTTTGGTTTTTAAAAACAAACGGGAAACGCACTTACAGTAATTCTTATACACCGGAAGCTCAGTTAAAGCTTGTAGCTTGCCTGTTGTTCACGAAACTCACAGTAAAAACATTTGTTGTTTAACTAAATCGTTTGAATCATAATTCCGAGGTGTGACTACTTTTCTATGTGGATGAACCTTCCGGTTTATCGGCCGCAATGTTAAGTGCTGTGGGTGGAGTTTTCTTTACGGATATAGACATCACATTCTTTCCATGTTGCTTACTGATAACCTCGCGGTAGAAAATGCATGTTTTAAAAGTTTATTCAGGCTTAGGCGTGCAGTAAATGATTTTTTTTTGTTCGCTTTTACAAACTAAAGGATGAGTTAAAACTATGTTTACTAGTAGCCTAAATCAAATGTATAATTTAGCTGTTATGGCAAAGCTGAATTTCCATTACTCCAGTCTTCGGTGTCACATGATTCTTCAGATATCATTCTAACATGCTGTTTCGATGCTGAATAAAAACTCCTTTTCTTAACGAATCTTGAAAACAGCTGTGCTGCGTAATATTTTTGTAAAAACATGTCAAGAAACGTTTTTTTTACA
>JAUCMS010000145.1:8240096-8303353 GCA_032357445.1 Enteromius radiatus | reverse complement strand
ATAGATGTACATCCTATACTGCCATTTCAATCAATTTATTGCCACCTTGTAAAATAATAATGCCTCAAGTAAAGTTAATTACAGAGATGCAAACAGGTAAGGGGGAAAAAAGTGAGAACATTGTGTGAATCGGAGGAATTCTGTCATCCTTTACTCACCCTTAAGTAGTTGCAAACCTGTATGAATTTCTTTGTTCTGCCGAACACAAAAGAAGATATTTTGAAAAAAGTTTGCAACCAGGCTGTTTTTGTCACCATTGACTTCCATAGTAGAAAAAAAATACTATAGAAGTCAATGGTGGAAGTCAAAAATACTATAGAAGTCAATCTTCCTTTGTGTTCAGCAGAGCAAAGAAATCCATACAGGTTTGAAAGTACTTGAGGGTGAGTAAATGACGACAGAATTTTCATTTTTGGGTGAATTATTCCTTTAAGAACTATTTAGACCAGTTAGAAGTTGCCAAGGACTAATCAGTCTTACTTTCCAGTAAAACTAAGACCAAGCTAAATAACTAACCAATCTTTTCATAACTTTTCATAATTTCAAAAAGTTATGACCATACTTGAAGACATTTTTTTTTATTACTAACTTTTTAAGACAATTCTAAACAGTTTATGCAAAGTTATTTATTTACTGTTGTTAGATCCGCTTGATCTAGTTTGATTTTAAAAAAAGTGAAGTTTGGAGTTTGCACCATTGTAATGAATCAATTTGGTTTTTTTTCAAATGTCTGCAAATTGATTATGGTGTCAATTTTTATCAGAATCTAAAGCATGATGTCAAGTTCACAAATGACAAATGCAGGGTTATATAGTCCGAATGTATCCCAGCAGCCTCCACAGCTCCACTTATACAACAAACCTCCAGTAAATTTAAACACATCTACAGGCCTGTCAGAGCAGACCCACTTATTTTAAATGATTCACAGCGTTGCCTCCGCTTATGTCTTAAACTCTTTCTTCCTGTCTGTCTGGTTAAAACCAACTAAATGTCGGTGATTCTGACAGCACGACTCTGGTTTGAAAATGTTGACTAGTGCAGTGCCTCGCGCTGCATTCTGAGGCCTGCAAGCAAAAGCTGCACACAAAAATTGGCGCCCCTGGTATCAACAGCACAGGATGATGAGTCAACAGCTTTCTCAGAAGAATGAGCCAGAGCATCTTTCTGTGATATATGCCACACGCCAAACTGCCTCTCCACAAGTCTGTTTTTTTTTTTTTTGTATCTTTGCACATCACGACTTCCCAGTACTGCCGTTACGGTTCAGCAATAGCGCAGTTCCAAGAATCATTCGTCCCCTCCGTATAGAACGGGCGAGGATGCGTTCACATGTTAGCACCCGTGCAAACTCACCTCTTTCCTGCACGAAGTAGGCGAGGTAGAGGTCCAGCTCTTTGACGGACACGCTGATGTGATGAGGCTGGACGCAGAGGATGGGATTGGAGCACTGGCCGCCTTTGACCAGCCGCTCCCCGTCTGTGCTCTCCAGCGGGATGCCCTTGAACAGAATCACCATCACCAGGTCCAGACGCCAGACTTTATCTGCCTGCCGCAGACAATCGATGCGCCTCATCTTCCCCTTCTGGTCCGGGTTTGAGAGGACGCAACATGGAGGCTTCTTCCCCGTGATGGACAGCACAAAGTCCTCCCGACACTCAGGCCGGATGTCTTTGCGGAGCTTGGCAAGGAGGCGAGACGCCCACTTCTGTTTGACCTCCGGCTTCTCGCCCAAGAGCTCATCCTTGACGGCGCGTTCTTCATCCTTGGTCATCCGTTTCTCGTGCTTTTTGAAATACTTGCGTTTACGGGCCTGTAGGTTGAACCAGGTGTAGGCGAAGGCACGCACGTGCGGCAGCAGTGCCTCGATGAACGGATGAAACTCATCCTGGGAAAGAAGAGGAAAAAATAAAGATGTTATGCATGTTTTACCTCAAAATCTATTTCTGACGACAAAAGCCACGTCTGCAGTTCAATTCAAGTACAAAGGGGAAATGAATCATGGCTCTTTCCTCTATTGACGCATTTATTGAAATGTGTTTTTTCCCACTCGTTGTTGTTTACCAAAAAAGAAAGCGTAAATTCCAGATCTTAGAAAAAAAGACAAACAAACAAAAAAACCTCTTGATGATATTGAATAGATTTCACAGTTAATTGTGCACAGAGTTTTCTATTGCACCCACAATTCTCCATTGTTTCCATTTCTCACCGAAGCTCCATGTGCAGTCATCATTTATCCAATTATGTTTTGTTGAGTATTTTCACTTTCAGTGGTAAGTTTTCAACAACAACAACACACACAGATGTACCTCCCAGGCACGTTGCGAACCGCAGTCCCTTAACCGTTCAGTGCGGCATTCATTTGGTCTGACTAATTACTTCCATATTTGACCATTTCTAAAAGCCTAAACCAGCACCAGACCGTGCTATAAATGTTACTAAAACCCCAACCGAACATTAAACATGCGCATCTATCAATTATCATTAACAAGACTCGAAGCTCTGCGCGCACCACCGTGGCCATTTGTGCGTGTGTGTGCATAAAACAGTCATAATGAGAGCGCTGCTTTACAGTTCTGCGATAATCATCAGCCAAAAAAAATCCCCACATGCGAATGAACTTATGTTCAATAGGAGGGTTTTGCGCTTATGGCAAAATAATGAAACTCAGGCTTGAGCTGAATGATGTCAGCTGTGGCATCAATATAGCATGACATCGTTACCAGCGTGTCACTTTTGCTTAGGCATAATGCAACCACAGAGAGCGAGAAAGAGAGAGAAATGGCCAAGGGCTGCTTGGCCACAGTAATTCAAACAGAGTGAAATAAAGAAAAAATGAAAGAGAAAACACAGTGCTCCCCGGTCTGGTTGTGCTGTGAGCAGTGAGCAGGTTTTAAAGGAACATAATGAGACGTGACTTCGGCACGCTGTGGATCTCATGCGATAAGCCAGTTCTGCCGCTCACGGCAGTGAAAGCTCTCACAGCTGCTCCACAGACACACCAGGAACTTTACTGTCTTCTAAACTAAAACGAGCCTTTTTAGACTGCTTAAGACCTTCCTCAAAACACTACCCCCTTAAGACCGATGAGGGTTGACAGCCAAAATTGAAGCTTAGGTGAAAAAACAATGCAGAATGCATATGATACATGCAATTTTGAACGAAATGCAAAATACATGGTATCGTGGCCAGAAATCCAAAATAAAATACAAGAAAGTGCAACCCAAACTATTTCTTTGCCAGTGCATTGGGAAGAAAAAAAAGTCTGAAACATACTGGACTCCAATAAAAAAATAATGTTTTGAGCAGAATTTGGTCGCTTTTTTTAGCATTAAAGTGAAGAAACCATGCACTTTTTCTGACATGGGAAACACAAAAACTGACTGCCCTGTGCTTGTGCTGCTTCAGACCTTTATTGAAAAGATTATAAAACATCCTTTACAAGTGTTTTCGCTGAACTGTCCTGAAAAAGAAAACCAGATTTAACATTTTTTGAATGCAACAGCGGAGCATAATAATAATATCAATAACATAATAATTGGGAGCTTGAGAGACTCACTGTATGCACTCACATCTGTAATCAGTCGACTCCGACAGAACTGATACAGTTACTGAGTAAACTTTACAAAGATTTACAGAAAAACAAAAAAAGAATAAATATGGAAAATCGAGACTGACAAAAACCAGAAAACCAAGCTGCGCAAACAGACACACGATATGATGCTAAACCCTCATCAGGTTCAACTGCATGTGTTTAAAGAAACTTTTAGGTAATTGTATTATGTTTATTACGTTAATGTCCAAAATAGCTTGCCCCAAAATAGTTTCCCGAACTAAATTTGGGTTCATGGAACAAATATTCCAATGGACATTCTGGCTTGAGAACTTAGAAGAGTCTGGACACAATTTTCACCCACTGACAGCACGAATTTCCAGGAAGGAAACGCCAGGAGGAAATAGTGATTTCAGGAATAGAGGGGGATTAGAGACGGGCTTGTTTCCCTGCAGACGTGTGTGGATGTATTTTCTTTTCTTCAGAGCTCCTTTCACTGCTCTAGCTTCAGCACTAGCAAATACTATACATCAACCACTCGGGCAAAAATAAACATTTTTTGCGCATTTTCTCCTTTCTGCGGCCTTGGAAAAAGCTCAGAGGCAGGTCAAATAAGGCCCAAACCAGGCAAAGACACACAAAACTGGGCAACTGTGTAATTCCTGCATCACAAGTAGCACTAAACAGAACTGCAACAGAACAATTTTTTTTTAAACAAATTTGCTGAACATGGCCAAAATTATATATCACATTATGAATTATGAGAACTCTGCAACGCAATGGAATGAAAATTAAAAGATATATAAACTAATGAAAGAATAAATAAAATGTGCACCAAAATGAATACGCAAAGCAAAATATATGGTTATGTGTGGGATCAGTATAAAAACATCTTTGCATTGTGTGACAAATAAATAAAACATTTTTTAAATAAATTCTGACTTAATTAGCAACAAATATACTGTAAAACAGTCAACATATAAACGTCTTTTCACTTTTTTTTTTTAAGTGGGAAGTTGTAATTAAAGTTTTACAAAAACTTAAAAATAAAGTTTTAAGTGTAAATAATTTGACTTTTTTGGGACACCTACTGTAGTAATTTTGTAAATTCTCCTGGCTGACACACATTGCTGAATATATACACGCCAAACACTATATGACAATAAAAAATTAGGAGAATTTTAACCTGTGTCACCCACTTAAGCACCCCAGCTCAACATGTCAGATGGCACTAGCATATACATTAGCAACTTAGCAATATTTTTTAAAACCCTGCGCCTTACTGTTACAGCATTTACAACACCAACATGGAGACGATCAGCGGAGAACTAAGAAGCATATTGCATTTCTCTCTTTCCATCTTTCTCTCTCTCTCTCTCTCTCTCTCTCTCCTGCCTACTCTGTCTTTTTCCATATTAGGCCTGGACCTGCTCCAACGGAATGCTCTGTTTTTACTACAATCAGTCTGAGAAGAGCGCTTTGACTGCATTTCGTGTGCACATTAAGGATGAGAATGTTATTGATAAACATGGCTGATGAATGGCTTCATTATGGCAGATGAACTGAGCATCTTTGATCTGACAGAGGCCGATGGAAGGGCGGCTGTGATAGCATGAGGCAAAACGGTGACCACTGGAGTGTCCTGAAAAAGCCAGGCCTACCAGCTCTGCTGCTCTCGCTCTGTCAGCCACACACACACACACACACACACACACAGCTGTATTTATGCAGTAATTGAATCATTTTGTTATTGCGGAGCTCAGGGAAATGTGTTTTTATTCCTGTCCGTTGCTCGGATACCATCTTTATTATGTCTTAAACAGAGAATGTAACTTTTTTTTCATTTGCGCAAATCTTTTTCCAAGTAGAAAACGAGGGAGAGAGAAAGAGAGGGCGAATGAGGGAGGGAGGGAGCAGTCCAAAAGATGACAAAATAGGGGTGTTGCGGTCACACACACCCACACAAAGTGTTGCTATGGTCACCCCGCGTGTCACAAGCATGTGTCCCGGGGCTGAGCTTTTCCCAGACAGTTTTCCCAAAATTACGTGGTCAGGAAAATTGAAGATGGATTCCAATGCTGAAGAATTAGAAGATTTTTCAAGGCTCATCATTGGCAATAAAAATAACTGCCGGCTTTTCTAACAACTATTTTAGTAAAACCATATGGAGCGATCATACTTTGCTATGATCCACCTTTCACCTTGTATAGAACAGTGTGCCAAGAGAAAGAAAATGCCAGTGAGCCTTGAATTTTCGTAACACTGCAATTTACCCAGAATGCCCTGTGAGCATTAACAGCAGACACCCCCCCACCCCACCCTCCTCTTCCTGCACTGTTGTACTGCTGTTGCCAAAAGCACTTTCTTACTCTTTCTACTGACTGGCTGAGAATGGGATCGTCTAGGATCTAGGTAATGGATTCGACTTTGACATTCTTTCAGAGCCAACATAGCCAAACAGAGAAGAGTAGGCATGCTTCTGTTTGGGACACATTCAGAATCAGACATTCTGGGTATTGTATTGTCCTGCTTTCTGTCTATAATTTGCTATGCAAGTCTTATTTACAGCAACACCACCAACCAAATATATTTAAATCTATGGACCTGAATCCAGTGTAATTTAAAATGTAAGTGGACACCATTTAGGGACAGTTCACAAAAAAAGGTCATAACTTTCAATCAAACCTTCCATGAGTTTTTTCTAAGGAACGAATAAGGAGATGTTTAGCAGAATGTCCAAGCTGCTTTTCTGATGTTTACAAATAATGATTTACACAGAAATACACTTAAATTTGACTGTGATTATTGTACTTCAAAAAAAAAAAAAACATATATATGTTGTGGTACTCTTGTGAACACGCATCAAAGACTGATACAAAAAGATCATTAAATAAAGTTGTTATTGTGTTTTCTTCGCAAGAAAAATTACAGTCAAAACTCTGTCACAAGGACTATTTTAATGATGTCCTTACAATCTTTCTTGGCCGTGAACGTGGCCGTGCTGTCTAAATGGGGTCAGAAAGCTCTCGGATTTCATCAAAATATCTTAATTTGTGTTGCAAAGAAGGATAAAGGTCTTAGGGGTTTGGAACAATGCAAGGGTGGCAAATTAATAACTAGCCCTCTAATTATAGTCAAAATAATTTTATGTATAACAGCATAAAAATCTAAAAATGTTTCAAATTAAAAAAAAATTTCCACTACCACTGCTTGACTTTTTTTTCAGGACTGTATGAGTCCAAATAGCTGGAAAAAAAACAAAGCACCATGTTTTTAAGAAATTGCAATTTAACCAAGACAACAAGTTACATCTCAATAGTTCTTTGTGTGTCTTCCTTAAACACTATTGTATGCATCTGAGAGCTTATCAAAGACTGAACACTGCAGTAGGTTATTCCTCTGTGCCCAGCGGGCTGATGGGAGATGAGGTTCTGAATGCTGAGTGGATCAAAGTGGATGTTCTGTGACTCACACTGCATCTTTCTTTTCCTCCCTCACTCTCTTTTCTGCACAAGCGCTGAGTCAGCCCTCAGCCATGCAGCATCACAATGGAGGGAGGGGGGTGCTGGGTAACCAACCTCTCTCAAGAGGAAAGGTAGTGTGGACGATGTGCTGCAGTGGTATTTGGGTTACGCTGTTTGCTCTATTTAACGTGACATTTTGATTTCTAACAGGGCTGTTAATTTAGAGCAATTAATTAAAAATGTGATGTAGCAAGGTGCTAAATCCAGCAGCACGAGATGCCAGTTTGCATGTGACAGCAGCATTAAAAAAAATTCAAATTAAATTTAAGAACACATCCTCAATGAATGACCAATGCAATATTATATATCAATTAGACATGTAGTATTAATACAATCAACTTGATACAATTTCCTTATACATTCATAAAATGTCATTTTAAAACTAGCTGTCAAAAATAATAAAATAAAAAGTAATATAATAAAATAAAACCCATCTGCCTAAATACTTCCCTTTAATTGCTTTTATGAAGAGCTCAACTACTGAAAACAAAGGCTCTTTTGATAACACGGGGCAAAAAGATGGTGGGAAATTTAATAACCACAAAGGACAAAAAGGAAAAACAAGAATGTATCTCTTCATACTCTAAAACATACTCTAAAAGATGCATGTGACTTCCTATCATTGAACGAAGTCGCAGGGTTCATGTTCCCATGACAGCTAAAAGCACCTGTTCCATTAGCATTTGAAATGCCATGAACCTCTCATTGATGATACAAGGAAAGGGTTTGTTTCCTTTAGGGTTTGAAACAAAGACGGAAGAGGATAATTATGCACGATTCAATCTATGCAACAATTAGTGCCTCACAAGCACTAGATCTTCATGTCTTTGTGATTCCCATGCGTTCTGCTAGAACAGGAGTGGGGGAAGGAAGAATGTGAGTCTTCATTCAAAACATGGGAAAATTTAACCTCTAATTGTAAAAGTGCCTGGTGATGCCTTTTCTATCCAGTAAGCAACCTGACTAACTTCAAACAACCTTCATTGCTCTGATTTTAGCAGAGATTGGGGCTCACGAAACACGAAAGTATAACTGTGCGTGCAAAGAATTCAGTAGTATGGTATTTTCCACTCAGTTGCTTGGTTTATTTGCAGAATGGGTTGCCAGTTGTAAAAATGTCCCCAAGTTTCCTGGTTTCTAAATGACTGAGGACAAAGAAATGAAGCTCTAGGAGGTGTCAAACACCTTGCATCTTACCCACGCAATCACGATCTACAAACTGTGCAAAAGGTCAACTATTTTCTCTGAAATTAAAATCTCTCTGTAGTTTTCCTTTTTTTGGCATTATTTATAATACATGAGCGGAATGAATTTCTATGTAGGCTAAATTGTTCCTAAAACCATTCTTATTGAAATTGCTCCAGTTGATTTAAATGTACTAAACATTTTTAACACAGTACAGCTTGTTTTCCTATTTTTACCTATTTTTCTCTAATTCAGTTAGCATAAAATCAAAACTGACCCTGTGCACCTTCTCAGTGCACTTTCTAATCACATGAGCAATTCATCTGTGGATGCTGTAAAAAAACAAACAAACAAAAAAAAAACAATTAAAATGTAATGACTTCCTTTTTGCCCTGAAATCACTAGATAATGTTGACCAACAGACTAATAGCTATTTAGAGACTGCTCCACTCTGGTATGTAACATCCAATCAATTCCCATTGGATAAAATCAAGTTCTGCTCTACATTTCTTCTCATTGAATCTCCTGTTTCACTCAGAAATGCATTTCACATTGCAAAATGGGTTGCAAATGCCAAATAACAAAACACAGGCAGATCCTTTGTTCAGACTCTACTTTAAATCTTTATTTTCTTGGAATACACACGTTTCAAGCTTTTACTGAATATAAATATATTCGTATTTCACAAACTATTGCTTAACAAGGCAGCATGTGGCTGGTCTTTCTTTGTTGAAATATTACATAAATGTCATTTGCAATGCTTTTAGCATTTGTAATGTAACATAAGCCTATTTCCAAGTGAAACAGAATATTTACTGGAATACAGTACAAACTAGGATGTGACTTAATCTTATACATCGGATTTGACTGAATCATGAAAAGTGGCCTATGATATTATTAGCCACAATTTTTCACCACTCACGCACCCTTGATTACACCATCTGTAAAAGTCATTTCAGAGGCAGAGAAAAATGATTAGGAATATTATAAAAACAAATGTTTTTTTCTTCAGAATAACACTGAGTGATGAATTATGCACAGTAAGACACAATTATAGTGAACAGGGTACGTTTGATCGATGACCTGGTCATCAATCACTATTGTTGTTAAATATCCCCTTCAAACAAATGTGCCAGCAGTTATTAATAATCCACTATGTTTTCCTGTCCAGTGCAGTTTGGTAAAAACTCTTCATTCCCTCCCATTCACACTTTCAGAGGAAGGGACAGCTGCAGCTTCATCGTCTTAGCATACACGCTGACCGCAGAACCACAAATACAAACAGCCCAGTGACTCCAAGTCCAAACACTCCCTAACAAACACACAGGCCGCAGTCTGTTCTTACGCCGTGTGATCATTAGGGACTGCTAGAAAAGGCTGGGACATAACCGTGCTCCTGGGAAACAGCTGTGCCTTCACAGAATTGATTTGTGCAGTGAATCACAAAGCCACACAAAGCTCTTGTCTGAGCGTCAATCAATGCAACTCGCACTCTACCACTTTCACTCTCTGTGTTGCTCTCTTTTTTTCTGATCTGTTTTCCAGCCTAGTATTATTTTGAACTGCTGTCAATATGCCATTTTTCACAACTCGTTCTACTTCTGGCAAACAGGATGTTCAATCAGTGAAAATGTAGCGCAGGGCTTGGTTTCATCCAATGAAAATTTTTGAGGAAACAATTTCAACCTCAATACCATCTCTATGTGTCATAATAGCTTCAAAATTGTTGTTATCCGGGTCATTCCGTATCCATTCGACCAAATTTCAAAAAACCTCCCTGGGTCAAATATTTGATTTTTTTCATGTTTATTTCTTAAGCATAAATGAAAGCCAAAATATGAAATGTCAAAGATATATATATGTATATTTAGTGAGAAATATACCGTTTTGTAGTGGGAGGTCAAAATGACAACTTTCCCTGAGAGCGTAAAAATTATTGTATAGAAAAACGGCAGAATTATGATGTTATTTTTACAGATTATTTAGAGATTTTTAGGTTTGCTAGTAAAATCTTAATTAAACGACAAAGACTTTAGCAATCTTTGTTGCATTATATGGCAATGGTGACACTTAAAAAATAGGAAAAAGCACTTTCTTCCCTAATGTCTGCATGACTGTAACTCAAGAATTATAAAAGAAGTATCAACCCTAATAATTTGGCTAAAATGTATACATTTTTCTACAAAATTTAACATTTTGGCTTTCTTTATTAATTCTTTATCAGAAAAAAAATAATATTTATTTGCTATTATGGACACAATCATTACTATAATTCCATTTACCAATATTAAACCCAAAAACTGTATCATAAAACTATACTTAAAATATTGCTGTGGTAATACTTAAATTGTTCAAATTAGATTTGTGTAAATATGGTATTGCTAGGTATAAATTTAGCTTAATGCCAAATGTAATTAATTCATTTATAAATGCTAAATTACTTTTTAAAACACAGAACACATTTTATGTTTTTAATTCATTTTAAATAAATGCATAAATTAGCATGTGCAATATTTAAATATCACTCAATAAATACTAATGGAAATGAAATGGAAATTAAAAACTGACTGCGGTAACAGCTTCCGTATATTTATCCAACAGTCTACTTGACCATCAGTCGAAGAGGAGAGTATTTTAGTTACTACATCTTTAAGAAATATTGCAAAAATCACATGTGCATAATTTTTAAAAAATTATTACATAACATAACTGTATTTCACGTTGACTTTAAGGTCTGGGGGTTTATTAAACATGTTTTACAGCATAGCTCTCCATTAACCAAGTGTCTCAGACAGTTTAAGCAGCGGTTCCAGCATGGACAGTTTTCCAGACTCATAGGGTAAATTAGAGCAGCAAGCTGTCTGGAAAATGCAATGCACCCACTCCACTTGAGCTATGACCAGAACAATAGGCATCCATTATAGAGGATTAGAGAGGATCGCTGGGTCACCCAAACTACAAACCCAATCTTTGCATGAATCTGAATGTCTCTCGCTCTCTTTCTCTCTCCCTCAGCAGACGAGCCCCAGCTGACCACTGAGACAAGCTTAAGCTTTGCTCATGCCTTCATTCGCTCTCAATAGCCAGTTTACAAAGGTCATGACCCCAGGATTTTCTAATCAGGCATACATGAAAACATCAACCTGCATTTGCTTGACAAAGCTACTACCAATATCCAACACACATCCTGTGTTTTAGATTAAACTGCTTTGACTGCTAAAAAAGAATCAGTGTTCTGGGATTGGTTTATCTTAAGATTGTATTTTGCTCAATGATAGTGCCTTTTTTGCATTTGCTGTCTGCGTTGATACACTAGCGGCTATTCCACTAAAGGATTTATGCAAATCAGTTAATGCTGCCAAAATCTGTAGCATCGCTGCACCACTGTGATCCAGATACCTGAATCAGCTCTTTAAAATGCCATAAGTATGCTCGTCTACACCAACCATCTGGAAAAGTGCCCAGTTATAACATTCCTCTCCCTCAGTTGATCATCATTTGATGGATAAGTGTTGCCATGATCAATCTTTTTAAAGTGAAATTGTGCTTCTATTTTCCCATGAGGCAACAGACAATAAATGCATCATTTACATATTTTTACCATTTGCCTACATTAAATTTACATATACGTTTTTGGTTTTATCCAAGTAGCTTTAAATTATATATTTGTATGTTCCCTCTGCTTCAATCAAACTCATGGCCTTGGCACTGTAAGTAGCAAATCTGAACAGGATGCAGAACTGGAATTTGAATTTAAAATAGCAGAATGAAACTGAACTGAAATATATATTATATATATATATATATATATATATATATATATATTTTTTTTTTTGGCAAAATATATATGTGTGTGTGTGTGTGTGCCGCTACAGCACTAATATATGTATATAAATTTTAACTGAAATAAAATATAAAATAAAATACTGAAATATGTGTGTAAAAAAATTAAATTTCAGCTAGAAAAAGAAGGTCTTTCAAGACAAACTATGAATAATCACTTTTCAGTAGTAAAAAGTCTTTACATTTGAACATTTTACAGACAGATATACAGTTAAATCTGTTTGAAATTTCACCTAAAAATTTGTCTTTACATTTGTACTGAATATAAACTTATTTATACTTTAAGTATACAGCGATGTGGAAAAAACTTATTTCATTAAATTAGTTTCATTTCAAATTCATAAATTCATTAAAAAAAAAAAATGTTTTTATTTATTCATAAAAAAACAATTTCAATTCAACTTCCAAATTCAAATTCCAACTCATGAATTAAAAAGAGACCTATCTGTCAATTCTGACTGTTGCTTAACTTTTGCAGCCTAGTTAAGTAGGAATCTGAGTGGTTAGTGGATTAACTGCAGGTTTTTATATTGAAATGCTGCATAAAAAAACAAAACAAAATAGAGATGTAGTAGAACACAATGGGGATTTACGACCACCCGGACACCACATGTAACAGGTCCCAGGACAATGCCTGCATTTAAACCCCTTAAAAAATATGGTTGTGGATTCTACCATGTGACGCCTGCAAACAATGACACAGTTACCTCAGGTAGCCTGCAATTATCCCCTCTTGCCCTCACACACGTGTTCACACAGTGCACTTAGGCCTTTATATCTCTACAAACAGCCAAGCCACACCTCTCAGTTCAAATGCATTACTACTGAACTAGACAGACACCTGGTAAACCAACTGTTACAGTTAAGCACAGCCAATCACAGAGCTTCAGTCTGAAGCGCTAATACATTTTCAATCAGGTTGATAGCAGTGATCTTGTAAAGCTGAGACATGGCTCTCAGTGACTGCCATGCGACCGTAATCCCACAGTTTAAATACAAAAGAGAATGTGTGTATTTGGATTCCATAATCCAGCTCAATTTTGCTAATTTGGTCATCCTACGCAATCATTTAAAAACAGAATGCTTTTTTTAATTCTGTAATGTTGATATTGTTAATGATGTGTGCATAAAAAGTAGGGATGCATAATGTATCTGTTCCATATTGGTTATTTAGCCAATATGTATTTGTGCATTTTTATTCCTGCCTATTTTCATAGATCCATATTTTTTAAAAAATTGTAAAAGTTATAACACTGTTAAATGTAATGTAATCATTTGCAAATTTCCACCACAACACTAAATCATTATAATGGAAAAGAAACTATTTCTCCATTAATATTAAAGCAGACGCCATCTGTCTGAATAAATTATGTTCAACTGATTGCTTTGTTAAATGTTAAAGGTATCTGTTTTACTTTTTTGTTTCTATTCTACAGGACGTCATGTGAATTCAAAAAGAATGAAAAATAGCACAGTGTTTCAATTCAGTGAAAAATATGTTGCAGTCAAGATGATTTTATTTTTTTCCATTTAAAATTGCTACTCAAGGGGAGTTATTATGAAAAAGATTTGTACAGTGCAACCTCACATAAGATCAAATATTCACCTTTCAAATAAGTACCAGATCTATAGACAAGCATGCTGATTTTACATTTTCCAACCATAAAACAACAGAACAATAAAAAAACAAAACAAAAGCTCAGCATATACAAGCATATTAATTATGGATGAGTGTAAGACAACCAAATATGATCACATGTAGATTATAGAAACCAAACGCTTTACAGCAGGACCATGTGCAGCAATACAAAAGCCTCTTTAAACGCAAAACAAAAGATTTGAAAGTACAAAAATGAATATGTTTGTTTGCTAATTTACCCATTAACCATTTGCTATGCCTCTATTATCAAATATCAAACAAGCTTTTGCTTTATTCTGAAATATGTCAAGTCAGTTGTTTTAAACTGGATTCAAAATAAATTGTCCACAAATAATGGAAAAGCAGGGCACTTACAATACAGACATATGGTTACCAGAGGGATACACATACTGTTCTTTTTCCATTTTCCAAAAACTTAAAATAAACATTGAGAAGGGCACTGCATGGATAAACCTTTGTGCCTGCCCTCGTTACCAAATAAACATACAAAACATCAGTAAAACATTTCTGCACTCTTCAGTTTTTTAATTACACTATTGCGCAATTAAATCAATTATTTAACAACAAAGGCACTTTGCTGTGCCACACATTCTTCCATTTGCCCCTGCAAGTATAATATCTCTTATTTTTTAGCACTTTATGAGTACATTTTACTGAATAAATCATTATTATGGGAAGTTTGTCTAACAAAGAGGCGGAGCTTAGTGAATGTTCAATTGCACAAATGGGACATACCCCAAAGGTTACTAAGAACGGAAAAAGACAGTAAAGTAAAGGGAAACAGGTGATTCAACTTTACTAAATCAGAGTAGCTAATTAGGAAATGATCACAGAGGTGGGGAAGGCCTCTTGGATGCTGCCTGACCAAAACAGAGCAGGAGTCGTTGCCTGTCTCTCTGTGGGTTTAATTACATTAGCCCTGTAATTGAATTTAGCTGAGGCTTCGGCTCGCTCTCTGGCAGCACGGTTCTAATCCTGGAGAATCCTGGGAAAACGAACTGGGTCTTCCCTCGCTCTCTGAATCTAGAAATCTTTTGGTCTCAGTGTGCCATGGGAGAAGATCAGATCCGAATATCCCAAATCAAATTAAATTCAACTTCCAAGCAGTATGAATAATTTAAAGGCTCAAAAAGGGGCAGTTACAGATCACTTCAATTATTTAAGAGAACTGAATTTCAGGCTAACTTTAATTCAGTCTAACTGGCTCCTCCGGTAGGGGTGAACGGGTTAAATGTTTGTGTTTTTACTCTATGTTCTTACAAAGAAAATCCATTTGATAATCCAACTCTAAGATCATTAATTGTTCTTGTATCAACTACCTCACTTCCAATTAATCCAGATTCCTGTACGGCAGCTAAGATCCATCTTTGTTCTTGCTTTGCCTTCTTACAGAATAGCATCACTGAAAACAGCTGCTCTCACTCTCAAAGAAATATGACAGTTTCAACTCTCTCCAGTTTGCGTAAGAAGTGCCATTAGCAAACACAGCAACACCAAATAAAAAAGTACCTCTATTCAGGGCCACTAAAATGTGGCCATTAGTCACAGTCCAATCACTTTTTATTCACTTTAAAAGCTCCACAAATTGACAACATTTTGGATAATTTAGTCGAAAAAGGCAGTGTTGTGCCATTACATAACTGCGGACAACTTCATGGTAGTTGAACACAATGTTCTGATTACATTTTACAAAGTATGTTTACAAATGGCTATTTTTGGAAAATGATTAATTAAGCAATTTGGTGATTTGGGAAATAATAAAGATTAACATGCAATTTTTCAAAATGCACCAATAGGAAAAGTGGTCAAATGTAAATCCTGTCTTTTGATACTTGTGTTTAACATTCCAGCATATAGAACCAAGAAACCAGGGTAAAACTTTACACTGAGGTTGATTAGTTCACTACATTAGATAACATGAACTAATAATGAACAACACGTCTACAGCATTTATTAATCTTAGTTCATGTTAATTTCAGCATTTACTAATGAATTATTAAAATCACAAGTTGAGTTTGTTAACATTAGTCAGTGCACTTTGAACTAACATGAACTAATAATGAACTGTATTTTTATTATCTAACATTAACAAAAATTAATAAATAGCGTAATAAATGCATTGTCCATTGCTCTTTTAATGTCAGTTAATACATAAATAATGTAAACTAATGTTAAACAAAAAATTGTATTACCGAAACCAGTACTACATAGATGAATTCTGAAAGATGAACTCTGAAAGAGGTGAGGTGTCCTCAGAGCTACTGATTTTGAGACTCATCAGTTGTCTCTCAAGAGCAAGGCGAGAATAATTTCTGAGACAAGCGGAAACTCTTCGACCTGGGCTCCGAGAGTGCATGAACTCTCGAAGTCAGTGTTACCCCAGCAACAAAGACTAAGAGAAAGCCAAAACCTGCCTGACCCTTTTCTGACCTTGCACCACTTAAAAAAAAAGGTGGGATGACAGCAAAGTGCTCTCTCTCCCTGACTCTCTATACACCTCTCTCACTCACGCTTGCTTTCTTTCTCCCTTGCTCTCCTCGCGGTTACATTCAATTACATAACCAGCTAGCCTGCTAATCTCCATAATCCGAGTCATGCCACAACAAGGCCCCGTACAGAGCTCAAGAACAAAGCCTGCACTAAAAACGCGCTCTTCTTCCTCTATGTGAGGTGAGTAGTGGTGTTTATAGAAGCTGCATTAAATGTCATCTTCTTTCATATGATACGTGTCTAAAAAGAGGCCCTTTCTAATTTCTCATTAAACTTGTCAGAAGGTCTTAAAACTTAAAGTCCCAATGGCACAATCATTTTTATCATCAAATCTTATTCATGGTTGTGACATAACTAATTAAAATGTGTTTAATAAAAATGCGTTAATAATGTATTTAATAAAACAACATATTTATGTTTATTTAAATAATTATGTTTAATACAAGAATGATTAATTACATTTAAGCTACATGCCAAAACTTCCCGTTTCATTAGGAAATACTTTGTCAACACACTAAAGATAATTGCACTAGTCAAGCTCGAAGTGCATGAAAAGCTTAAACTAATGACAAACAAAGGTTTGATGAATCATTGTTTTTAATACGTTTTTCATTCATAAATTCCATGTCATGCCAAGAATGCTGAAAAAAACACTACATTCATCAAAAAAAAAAAAAAACTATACCTAGCACCTACTGTGGATACTGTTAGCTCTGTAACAATTTGCTTACATGCCTCTTTTCTAATCACTTTAGATTAAAGTAACTGCTAAATGTATAAATGTAAATGCAATGTAAATTTCACATAAGCATCTCTTCAAGAAATGCAGCTACAGCAGTATAAAAAAGCAAATGCACATAACCCGTTATTAAAAGAAATGAATAATAAAACAAAGAATTATTTTTTTTTCACTGGACTGACGCATTGCTCAGAGTATGAGCTGCATAGAAAAGTGACTGCCCCACTTTTGCCATGTAGCAAGCCAGAGTCATATTAGGTCATAGCCAAGTGTTGACGTGTCCTCTTGCTTTCCCAGCACTGCTCTGTTTGGCTACGATCCTTATTCATAGAGATATCTGTCTAGGCATGTAGTGTGCAAACACATTCACACACACACATACATTATATATATATCTGAGGCCTATAGCTAGTTTTCACTTTTAGCTTTGACACCTTTGATTCTTGTTTATCTGTGATATGTGCGAGACAGAAATTAAGCAAACCTGTGAAAAAAAGAGGCCAAAGAGCATGTGAGAATGGACTTCAACATCTGCCACGAGACAAAGCTTAACTAACAATGATCAAAAGTGGAAACGATAAGGTATTATTAAATTTAACTAGAGGGAAAAAAAAGCATTTCACCAATCAATACGCTTGTGTGGCTGTGCTCACGCATACTAGTCACATACTGTGTATTCAATTCCCAAAGTAATATTTCGAGTTCAAGTCAAATGCGTAATTTCTCAGCCATTAGCAGAACAAAAATTCAGCAGAAGAGCCAAAAAAAAACATGAAATTGTTCAAAATCAGCAAACCAAAGGCTCACCACAAAAAAAAATAATAACAAATAAATACAATTTGTATTTTTTTATATATATATATATATATATATATATTTTATATGTGAATCATTTGAAAATATATCATTGAAAATATTGAAAACACAAAAAGCTAGTTATATCATCAAGCCCTAATTGTCGGTCAGAACTTGTCATACAAAAGCTTTCTTTCTCTTTTGTCCTTCCTCGAAATGATCCCATGCAGCTACATTCTTTTCTCCAACGCAGCCCTCAGATTATGATGAAGTGTTGCTCTGGTGCGTTTTAAAGCAGCTCCTGCCCTTTATCAAAATAACAAATTGATGTCACCGCAACCCAAAGTGCAAGAGCGGGAAATAATTTACCTATGATTTGACTTTAATATTTCTTTGTTGGAGAAGCACAAGGATTTTAACTCATATCTGGGCTGCGTGCCTAGAACTTGATTTTGAGTCCGGAGAGAGTGATAGAGAGACAGAGTTTCCAGTCTTGCCAATGCCACAAAGTCCAGTGGGCTATTCTTACAGCTTTCCCCATCTATTCGTCTCTCTTTGTCTTGTTTCTGGACACCAGCTTTTCTCAGTGATGACAGCTATTTATGAGTTTATACAGTGTAATTCACTGCACGCAGATCCAAAAAAGCTCTTTTACGTTCACGCAAGAATCACAAACAGATTCTTGTGTTTTGTCACCCAGACTCAGAGAGAAACTTTATCTTACAAAATCAGAACTGAGGAGTTTTAGGAGCTTTCAGCGCTGAGATTATCTTTCTATTTCAAGTACCTGCAAAACAAAATTTAATTCATTGCCACGGGTCATTATTCAATCGCATGTCAGCGAAACAATGAACAATGCATCAGAACCCCAGCGGCATACCTTGCAGGTTCTGTTTGCACTGCTTTCTTACTATATCAGGATCTAGATCGTCCTTTTTCCCGAAGAAGATGTTTTAACCTGCAGTTCAGAGTGAGTAGGCGGACGCATGAATCAGAGCTGTCAATAAAGAGACTGAGCGTACGTACACGTGCAGTGATAAACATTCTCATTATTGTCTTGGCTGAGTACTTGAAAGCCCATCAGGGAGGATACATCAACTCCCTGTAAAATAACACATCAGATTCTGTCATCTCCCGCCCCCACAACCCACCACACACACATATTAATTAACGACAGCTATATGCTCAATCTGTGAAGATAGCATTCTTATATCGCAATGAAATCTTTCTGATTTTAGACATCACAGAGCTGGGAAAGAATGTGATCTAAAAGCTCAGCTCTACTCCAGGCCACAGGGATCTTTATCTTTGCATTCAATGCACAAAAAAAAGAAGGAAAAAAAAAAAAAAAAACAAGTCGCTTATCTTGCAGTATTGGAAAGTCTCCATTACACCACAAGATCTGTGGCATCTTCCTCCAGCTGCGGTCCAGACACACACACTTATATGAGGTGAAAGCTTGCTCAACGACCCTTTCAAACCATTTGCAACACAGAAGATCCTCTTGATGGAATATGGTTCATGAGGAATGCATCCAGTGACATCTTTGTGCTTCAATTTAACATTTGGGTAAAGTTGTGAAACATGAAACATTATATTCAGTAATATTTACTTCCATTTCTCGAGACTTACAATAAGTGTGGGAAAAAAAAAAAACATTTCCTTAATGGCATTTAAGTTAATGATGCTCAATAAGTCTGTTCCTGACCATATAAGCATTTGTCTGGGTATTTGTCTGCAAATACTTCTGCACCAGAAAATGCAAACAAGACATGAATTTGTCCTACAATAACCTAATGCAGTGTCCTGTCACCTATAGGGAATCTGAACCAAATGTACAGAGCTCTCACTATGTCACCATCAATCAAAAAGAGAACGTCTATCCATTCACAATTTCTTTGCCTGCATCACACAAATGAGGGAATCGTATAGTGCAGTGTCACAACAGCGGCTCTGGAGAGCAATGGAGAGGTGTAAATCAAGCACAGCAAGCTGCCTGCACAGCTCGTGCAAGCAGGCAAGGAAGAGACGGCCCTCAAAAAAATTCCCCGCATCTGTTCAGACTCAAATACAGAATACGTTAAAGCAATAATTACAGTTAATGGACAACAGAATTAAAGCAGAGTTATTTTGGGTAGCTATCTATCTATCTACCAATAAAATTTTTTTTATGTAAACAACATTCTTAAAAAATATTTGTTCCTTGGATCAGGGAAAAGTACTCCGCAGAACATATGACTTTAATCTACAATACAAAAACAATACACAACGTAGTATTCCTTACATTTGGATAGTAATAGGCATAACCAAAGAATGTAATCAAGTGTCAGGCTTGTGGCAAAAATCGAATCCGACTAACAAATGTGTGACTGGAAAAGCACTGCCACAGTAGTGGAGAAGCAGAGGTAGATTTAGAGATCTTTTAAATAAACAGCCCGCTGCACCCTGCCACGCCAGCACTGCTCTTCTTGATCGCCTTCCAGTTGGAAACATTTCTTAAAGCCTTCCCAGCAGAGCCGACTCTGCCAAGAGCGGAGGTTCTTCTGAAAATGACCTACTACTGTGACTCCAAACCCTGGGGCAGAAGACGAAAACTCTCTCCCTGCTGGAGAGAAAGCAGCAGCTCTGCCAGCATCTAAGCCCGTAACATACAGAAAATAAAAAAAATTGATTTAAACATCTGCAAAGGTCAAAATAAAAAAAAAAAACGCTTTCTTGTCAGGTAAGAGCATTCTGCCTCTGACTCGTACTATGAATTATACGATCTCTTCCAACACACTTGCGGAGCGCAACACAATGTATGTTGTCTGTGTACGGTTGATTAATCTATTCCAGAGATTTGAACTGTATTTTTGTATGGCTCATTTAAAAAAATGAGACTCCGGAGGGTGATTCAGGCACTAGTTGGACCACATCTCCTCTAGAAAACAACAAAAATAAACTACTGCTGTAATACACTGGCATGGATGAGAGAGTGAAGCTGCGGGCTCAGGTGGAATTCAAACACATCTTCATAAAGTAAATATTTAGGGTTGCTCACCATTCTCCCCGCAGAGGAACCTGGGTGTGATATGAAACGCAGCCAACCTTCCACAGACATCTCCAGCCCTGGCCACATGAAGTCCTCTACACATGCCAAGAGCTCGGGCCTTTATAACTGAGGCTACTCTTTGTGCCCGACTCCCCTCCTCTCCTCTCCCCTCCCCTAAAAATCTCCTCGATGTCCTCTAATGAATATCAGCCACTAGGATCAACACATGAAAGCTAATGCTCCACTTAAGATCCTGACCCTTTTTTCCAAAACGCTCCCTGACACAAATAAGCAGCCGAATGTTTGAAAAAGTTGCGATAAATGCAGGCCGGATGGCAAGCGAGGAAGAGCGGGTGATCAAAACAGCTTAATTAATCTGTTAACCGTGCACATTGGGAGCTGCCGAGCTGGGACGCGACCATGACTGTGCCACTCAGGGCTGTCAGATGAAAGTGGGGCATGCATTTCTGAGCCGAGCGAAAGAGCAAACACTCTCCTGACAAAAAAAAAAAAAAAAAACCCTTGGGCGGGCAGGCACGCTCATGCACACACAAGCGGACTGAGAGAGGACCGGTGGATTTACACCGCGGGGGTGTTCTGGGCCGTTTGAGAGCCCAGTAGCGGCACTTCAAACACAAAGTGCCTGACTATGGAGAGGGGTGGAGAACATTTCAGTGCTCATTACATCAGGACCTAGTTAGACTGGCTTGCCATGCACATGTAACTATTAAAGATGAGCAAAACTTACATACTGATACGAATCACAAAAAATAAATAACAGACTACGCATGCATTCATTTAGAGAACAAAACATTTATATATCAAAATCATTTCAAGCTCAACCGAGACAAAAAAGCGACTCGTTCTGGAATATTTTACACGGAAATATGAAAAATAAAACTCTCTCGTAAAAAAAAAAAAAAAGGCCAATGCAGAGCAGGTCTCATTACCAGCACAATTTCAGATGTTATAGTATTTTGTCGGTCAGCGCAGTTGAGTGAGTGTGTCTCAGAAAGAGTCAACACTTGGATCGGCCGCCCTCTCCTTTCCCGGGGGGGGGGACTAATTGCGGCTCTAACGGAATGAATCGATGAGGAATGGGGGCAGGACAGCATGTTGCCAGCTCAGGGGAATAGAGCCTCTCAGATCTCCCACTGATACTGATACACTGTTGGCAAATATGCTTTAAACTGGGCCTGTCCAAACTAAATACACTTGATGAGTTTGATACATTTACAAAGTCATTTTCAGTTAAACAATTAGCAATTGCTTCCACGCACTGAAATAATGCACTCAAGTAGATGTGCTTGTAATCTTATTTATTTTTATATATATATATATATATATATATATATATATATATAAATATATATATCCCTGTATATACACACACGTAAATATATATATATACATATATATATTTATTTATTTATTTAAAGTGCTAAACTGCACACAATGTTTAAGCACACATAATATATAGAATCTAGAACCAGGAAAGTAAAATGTCAAAAGTGCATGTCAAAATTCCAAAAGCTCTAAAGTTTGAGGAGGTTGCTGCTCACTGCAGACAGAACTGTTATAATGACAGCATACGGAACGGGCTCGGAGCTTAAAAAGGGTTTTGTGAAGCGCCTGTGCGCAGTGAAGCTCCGAGCGAAAGGCCCCTCCGGCTGCCAGCAGGACTGCGGTGGAGTCTGGCACACGCCTCATCTGTCCCTCTCGCTCTCTCCCTCTCAGCCCAACACACTCACTTAGAACCTCTGTGCATGCTGCACACTCTCCCTCGAACGCTGCAGGCTGCTACATTGCATTATCCTATCAGCAACAACAGTGAGCCCAAAGAGGCAGTGGACATGCCGAGTGGTTACAGAGAAAACCAAAGGCCTCCACACTGCTGGCTCACAGTGCAGCTTACACAATCCAGATCTGTAATGTAACAGTGATTACTCCATTTCTAAATATTTATCACAACCTGTAGATCAGATGTGACTTATAAATGTTCAGGTGGAGCACACTATTGTTTAATAACTTTTAAGATTTTACATTCTTCAGCTAAGCTTGGTAGTTTGCCTTTATAATTCAAAAAAACTACAAGTTACACAACTCAAAAAGTGGACTATGGTTAGGTCATGTTTACACAGTATTTAATGAGTTTACTAATCAAAAGTCTAAAACAAGTGTTGGTTATAAAGAACCAAAAACACAGTGAGCACTGAAACATAGCCCCATCTAATTTATTTAATAATAAATTCAAACGCTGGAGGGTGAGGCGTGTATTTGTACTGTTGCCTGTTTGAACACATTCACTAAGAGCTGAAAAGTACAATACATATTTGTGGGACTTAAAAGCCCAAATCCCAAAGGTTTTCCAGGCAGTTATTCAAATAAAGTTTGATATGAACAACAAACTAAATTATACCACAAGATAAACTACCAGCAAAAAGTTTGACATTTTCAAAAACAGCAGTTATTTAAATACGTTCTGTGTCAAATTGGCAGGTATCATGGATTGTCTTTATGTCTGTCAGAAAGTATGGGCGTTTTTGCCGAATCAAGCATATGGAACAACTTTCTTACCGAGTAGAGAACAAAAACTTTTTCTCCTCCCAAAATTTTCTTTATTATCTACAATTGCTAACTTGCAACAATTTTTAAGTTGTAGTATTATATTTTGTTATATTATTATTATGTTAATTTATAAGCTAGAAAGTGGACATTGGATAATCAGGGGAGTGGCTTTAGTAAAACGAACTGAAATTTAAAACAAACCAAAGCAAAATTATTTACTTTTGCAGTAGCTTTCTCATCAAAGCCAAGGTCAAAGCAATCATCAGCCATCTAAAATCCTAGTGACTCATGTCAGTATACAGCAAGGCAATTTGAGACAGTAAAGTGACCTTAAAAACCCTGCCTCAATTCAGACTGCTGACAAAAATACTTTTAAAATACTATCACATTTACTTAAACCCTAGGCCCCAACACAGGGCATAAAATCATATTTAACTGATTCAGCTATCAGATTCAAATAACCTGTGATAAATTACATGCAAAAGGCTTTCCACAATGCTATTAATCTCCTTTTAAGTGACTGGCTGTGTAAAATCGAACAGACTAAAAAAACATCTAACCCATCTTTTTGCTATATCCTATCAATTGAAAACTTAAAAAGTGCACAAGAAAAAAAGCTGAAACCACATTAATAAAGGCCGGTTTGTATATATAATTCACTGTAATTTTATATATTTTGTAACCAATTAAACCGTCAAAGTTGTAACAGTCTTGACACAGAATATAAACATTACTAATGACGCTACACATGAACTGAAGCAGTCTTGTATTTACACATAGGCTAAACTTATACATTTCATACATTTTTATACACTACAGAATAAAAAAATAGTCTATAATATAAAATAATAATAAAAGTGGTGTTTTATCTCAACTATGACTATGTAGCCTAACGTTCTTCTGTAGTTTGACTAAAACTGAAAAAGATTACTATGCACTCAAATGTCTACTGCACACAAACTCCATCTTAAATACAACGATAAACAACGACTCAAATTACCTCGTCAAATTGATTTTCGACTTTGTGCTTACACTATAAAAGGTCAATAATAGAAATATACAACAATCCAATAAACTAATATACACTTGAGGATACGGATTGGTGTTGTATGAATGGATGTTAAATAGGCACAGAGAAGCAGAGCTCTTAGCCCGCCCTTCATAAACTGAAATCTCGTCGCGGATCAGAAGCAATTCGTTCAGAAAGGCACAAACAAGCACATTACCTGAGTTAGACAGAGAGGAGAATACATCATGTTGAAAGGGGAGCGCGTGACTTGAAATGTGGCAAAACACCGACAAGTTAGTGGATCATTTTTCACAGTTAATCATGGTAAGCCTCATCATGATTAACACTTCCACCGCCGCCACTTCTGACTTCCACTTCGAGTCCGTTAAATCAAGAGACGCCCGGCAAAAGAGAACGCGCAAACTCTGTACACGCTTGAAACCAAACTTTGCAGGCAGGAAAACGCGTGGGGTGCTTCAATCTGTTCCATTTAGGAAATGGTGGGAGAAAGAATCAAAGAAAGAGAAAATGAAAAAGAGGGAGGAATGAAATGACGTTATGAAAATAGCCCATCCCAAAGAAAGTACTTGAAGGAGCAAGAGAGGCTAACTCTGGTTTCCAATGTCCATGGGCATCCGTTAAGTCCATGAAATGTACAACAAAAAAGTTATTTGCCTCGGTTTCTGTAGCTCATATGGTGCGAAACAAAGTGGCGAACGACTTTCTCCCGTGTTCGCCAGTGCGCACGCACCGCTCTTCCCTCTCGCGCTGCTACAGTTCGGACGCAGAGACTTTCTGCGCGCTTCAGCCGCGCGCGTATTCCAAACAATTTTACTGCAACACGCACCGCTAAAGTAGCGATTAGAGCCAGGCTCGCACGGACATTGCGTCACAGAGAGCGCACATGCATGCCTCCATTCATGATAAAGGCTTATCGCTTCATGTAAGTTGAGTGGATAAAAAAAAATCAGCCCGCGTAAAATACTATAGCCATCCTAATAATGCTTACGTGCCTTTACAACTGTACATATAGAAGATGTTTCAAGTAAACGAGGGAATGACTTGTCTGTAAGTCACTTAAATGTCTGAAATGCGTCAATTTATAAATAACCTAGGCGTGAGAAATTCAATGCATAGCAGTGCGCGTATTCTACTGTTTTACTGAGACTATTTTCTCTTCTATTGCATATTTGGCCGACCAGAAGCTTTTATAAAGTCACTGCAAGAAAATAACGCGCCTCGGTAACCGGTCAGTGGTAGCTTCCTAAAAACTATTCTTGTGGATTTTTTTTTTTTTTTTGACCTTACCCCTTGAAGAAATCAAGTTTCACTCTGTTGGAGTGATCGCACGGAGATTAAATAAACTAGGCGCCAATTGACTAAAATTAATGTGTAAAACCAGGCAGGCTATTAAACCGAACAGTGTAAACAACACCTGTTATTTCTCTTGAACATGCACTGAAGGCATAGGGAGAGAGATGCCTGTCACTGCTAAAACCCTGACGTCTCAAAGTGTCATCATTTTGCCAATAATTAAGGAACCTCTCATATCCATAATAACAAATATGTATCCTTAGTTTTCTGCTGAAACTACCACATAATAACATATTATTTAAATAAGTTGTAGCTACTTTACACATGAGCATTGTCCATAAATATAGCCCTAAACATACAGCAATTTTAAAAGTTTTAACTTTTACCAATTTAACGTAAAGACGAGTGCAAGTCTTCCTTAAAGTACATCAACTGAAAATATCCCTGCAGAGAATAAATCTTAGCATATACAATTATCATAATTAGTTATTAATATACGCGCAAATTGTCTGGCAACAGCAATGACTAAGATAGCTATTAAGCTCGTCTTCCCTTAATGGGCATACGGTCCATTTCTTACTCTTCCAAAAAAGTAATGTGGCAGTACTTTGTCACATGCCATATCATAATATTTGAATACATAATATAATGCTGAAATCTCTGTAGCATCCTATTTGCATTGCTTATTCAAAACTACATTTAAGAATGCCCAAGAAAACATGGAAGTTAAAGTAAATAGTAGCCTAAAAGTTTAGCTACTATTTCTGTAAACAGCCAACCCGAGTCAAATCAATTTTTGGCACTCGTGAAGTTTGTTTACTTTGTTTTATTTACAGATTAAGTTTGCAACTGCCACGCGAACGTGACAAGTAACTACAGTTTGTAGCACTTTTTGAAACAATGCCGAACGCCCGGTTGTGGCTACGGCACACATTCTGAGCCTTCTGCCGGGGAGGGAGCGCCTCTGTCGGTGTAGATGTCAAATTCATGCCGGCGAGCCTGCGGCCATTTTCTGCTGAGCAAACTCTACTGCTGGGCATATGCCTCTACTGGCTTTAAACTTCAACTTGGCCTTCAGAGTCCCATGGTTAACACACGCACACACACACACACACCTTTTTTTCTTCGGCTGTCATAGAACTAATAACTTTCATTACGGGAGAAAAGCCAAATCGCCTGGTAGCTATGTTAATCATAGCGCGTCTCAATAGCGAGAATAACACGCCAGCATTTGTAAGCCTTTTCCACAAAACCATACGTTTGGCCGAAAACCAGCGAGAAAAGGAGTAACCGGCTGGTAAGAGAGAGGAAGCAGGGGGGAAACCGAAACACGGCGCCTGTGTGTTAATGATGATCTCATTTGACTTTAACAACTCGTGATCTCCCTCGTCTTTTGGAGCAACGACACAATATTGATGAAACTGATTTGTTAACGTACCATTTCGAAGCGAGACTGCCAACCTCCCCCCCAAAAAGTTACAGCTTAGATGCTTTTGTAGTTCTGCAGTTCAACGCTTGGTCATCTCGTCGGCTGCTTTTATAACTCCGTATCCATTTAACGTTATCTTCGCAAAGAAGTAATCCGTGGTCTTCGGATGGGAGGAATAAACCCGGACACTGACCAAATACAAAACGTCCCACGCGAAGTCTTCGAGCCTCGTCCGATCCGAAATCCTCGTTACCAGGTACAGAAGGACAGAATAAAGATTTTACAGTAATGCACGGCTTGCTGCAGAGAGTGCACTGGCTGGAGGTGCTGGCTGTTGTTTTGGTCGTGTATCTTTAATTTATAGTGCTGAATCGTCGGTCTCATAGCTTTGCAGCATTGCACATGCAGCGCGCATAGATGTCCTTGTGTACAGAGATGAATCAATGCTTCGTCTGTTCTTTTGTTTCTTACAACACGAATAGCAACACAGACGGTGTTCTGAACTCCATACACACATCTTACAGTCCTCGCGGAGAAGGAATTGATGAAATACGGGGGTGGCGTGAGTGTGTGTCTCTCTCTCTCTGTGTGTGTGTGTGTGTGTGTGCATTGGAGCCACTCATTTAGAAGAACTGCACTTGATGGCGTAGTTTATATAGTATATAGCCTATGTATACTTTATATATGGGTCAGTGACGTAACCCTCATTTTTGTCCGAATCAATAAAGTTACTAAGAAATATATTAAAATGCAATTCATGCTAAATTGATTGAATGCATCCATGCATATATGACAACCATGTCTTTCATTTCTGTTCAGGTCAAATTGAGTAATGCTAAAATTACTAGACTAAATAAGATTCATGGCTCAAAGATAAATAAAAAAAGCTAAATAAATAAATAAATACATAACATTTAGTAAAGAAAAACAAAGAAAATAATTGGGTATAAAATCTATGAAATCAACATGAAAACTAGATTTTCAAAATATTTTTTATAACCCAAGAGATCCTCATTGGCCCATATGATTCAAGGCTAAGAATGTTAAACCAGCTAATACAGGACAAACATTACATGTTCCAATAACTTCAAAATTGATCATTTGAGAGTCAAACCTGTTTCCAAAATAAACAATATATCAATAAAATCAGTTTGAGTGTGCGTGCGTAATGCGCGCGTGTGCGTCAGCTTTGAACGAATATCACTTTATGCATTAGCGTCTAACTTTACTTAAAAAAAAGATATTATTAAAAAAAATATTTAACTTTGAATAAGTTAAAGTTAACAAACACAATTACAGCCGTTGGCATGGGGTCGTGTTGTCAGTATTACTTAAATTTGCGTTTAATCTATTTTAAGTCATCAGTGCTCAGTCATCGCAGTGTCCTTACGCGACACCTTCTACTCTTATTTTAAAGGGTCACAAGACGCCTTGGGCATTTCAGAACATAAATAAACTGACAGTCAAGTAGGCCCATAGGAAAACGAGTTGTTTTTTATGGGCTAGGTAACTTACGATTTATGCATGTCTGCAAAAATCTGATTCTTTTGAAATCCCATAACAAGGAATAACGTTTCATAATGGCTAATTTACATAAATTACACAAACAGAGGTTTATTGAACTTAGGGGTTTATGCCTCTATGCTTTTTCGTAGGTCTACACAAAGTGCGGCCTACTTGTGCATTGCTCAAAGAGTAAACTTTAGTGGATGGAGTTTCTTTTAAGTTGTCGAAGCTGTCTTGTTCTTCATCTTGCTCGAAAAAGCTGCAACAGCTCAGTCAAATATTTAACCTTTCGAGTTCCTCGACACTATTTGGTCAGAGACAAGATTGATAATAGTCTCAGTAGCCTACAGGCGGTTGGTCTTAAATTTAGGTGATTTGATTAAAGAAAGTAGTTTAAGACTTACTTATTCTTGCCATCACATGTCTATTTGCTGTCAACTGGGAAATGTTTTGGCAGCATTAAGTGGAAATGTAATCAAATGTATATATTGTAAATAGCAACGATTAGCATATGTTTATCCTGTTTAGAAGAACGAATATAAAGATTGTAATAAAAAACTATAGTCCATTTCAATAAAAATATATTTGTTGTATTTTAAAAGCGTTTTAAATGTTTTATTAATTTGCCCGTTCCTGAAGCTAAATTTAAGACCATGAAGAATGAATCCTAATTATATAAATTTCCTTCATCTGCAACAAACTTTACATCTTACATAAGTTGAGGTAGTTTTTTAAATACTGAAGATAAAATAATGTAATCTCATATTTATATAGTTATGAATGTATTAATTAATAACTGTATAAATATGAGATTACATTATTTTATCTTCAGGAAGTTTAACACAAATTAAATGGTATGGTAGAATGTAATATGCTGTTCCCATAATTATTTTTTCTAAATGAATAAAATACACTTTATTTTACATTATTCCTAAACTGAAATAATAACTTTTCTCCCGCGTGGTAAAGTAGATGCTACTTATGTGCGAACGTACGCTGTGTTAAACGTTATTTTAAAGAACCAAAATAAGTTTGACCCTTTTCCAACAAGACTTCTCCAAAATCCACATGTCCTCGTGTATTTGTTGGCACCTTCAAACGCAGTCGCGTATTTTGGATCCTTTAGCCTTGGGTCGCTTTATTTTCCACGCAAACGCTCTTTTTGTTTCTCTCACAAAATAGCCTCTAAGTCAAAAAATACACTTCTGTTCCACACTCTTGTGCTTAATATTTTCACTATATTTATAGGTCTTAAGATTATATTTTGGCGTATTTTAAATGAACTGAAAAACATTTCGGTGCTGTTTTTCCGGTAATTGCATAAACTACAATTTAGTCTTATTTCATGCATGCGTGAAACGATGACAGAATTGCAATATATTGTTATGACTAAGTGAACCTAAAACTTAAGTTCGAACTTTATGCAGCATGATCAGAAAACACACAAAGCACAAGTACAGGCGTGATCACACATGATCTAAAGTTTCAAAAACTGGCTGACAAATGAACTATTCATGTAGATATTTTTCACTGTCAAACCTGAAAGCACCTGAAAGACAAAGAACAGGTGTTTAATGCAGAGAAGAGTGTAAATGAGGATAAAAGAGCAGCACTGGCCAAAGCAGAGCAGATACAATTTACCCGCTCACAGAAAAAGTGCAGGTCTGACTGCATGATGTGTAAAATCATCTCTTGAGTGAATCATGTTTTAGGAAACTAAGTGACAGTGTAATTGCAATAATTTTATTTACAGCAAAATTATACAATTCAGTTCTATTCTATTCAAAAATACAAGTCTAACTGTAAAAAGTGCAGTTTTATATGCCAGATTTTTATGTAATTTTTATTGAGATAACAAATTGTAGATGAAAAGGCGTACAATGAAAACTAACATTTCTAATAGAAATTATATGTGATTTGCATTATCCTTTATTGAGTGATTATATATAAAAAGTAACAAGTTATATAAAAATAACCTGAACTAAAAATAAACCCATGTATATCGTGAACAAGTGGTGTATTGTTTTACTGAACAGCTAAAATCTCTGGCCCTAACACTTGGACAACGTAAAAGAGCTATATAAAACAGTTACTTAAAGAAAGAACAGGTTATAAAACCTCCCCTTCTCTTCCCTCTTTTTCTGTTTGTATCAGGAGAAATCAGAAAGTAAACAATCAGAAATTCCACAGCTAAATGAACTGCACAGGTTTATTTTGTTGATACGTGAGAGCTGATAGGTCATATGTCATCTAAAGCTCATAAAATGTTTGGGAAACGCGTTTGGTCTGTTTTTAGCCTCTTAACTCACCCAAGCATGTAACTACCTAATCTCAGAAAAAAACAGCCTGCGGGTTCGTAATCATTCTGACTTATAAAAGTGGACATCCTCAAGAGGGCAGACCAAAAATGACTGATACTGCTGTAGCTCATGCAGGGGTTTACCAAAAACACCTCATTCCTATTAATGTGATTCATTCGGATTTCATATGGGGTGATTTATGGTATCTAAAACTTTGTAAGTCATATATAATTTATCTGAAATATACCAAATAAACTTATATGTACTAGGAAACATGACCTATGTGAGTATATGGATTTGGCTATATTGTGAAGCTGGAACAGTCGGATCGGGCAATATTACAGATGAGTTATCTAGTGTATCAAAGACTGTACAGTGAGTACCCAGTGTCAGTTACTGCCCCTATCAAGTGTTCTTTGCATACTGCAGTGTCATACTCCTACTAGTGGTGAGATGGAAATACTGCGCTATATCACAAATAAAGTGTGGATATGTTGAAGCCTGCCTAAAGATGCATCTTAGCAACAATACTTTCAATTTATCAAAGCAATACCAGTCTAAATTACCATCTAATGGCTGGTTAGGCTCCGATTTAACTGCTGTTTAAGTGCAAGTGCCTTGCAGATTTAGCATGTCAAATATGTTTTTATTCTCCCCCCCCCCCCCCCTTCAAATTGCATCATTGTAGTTGCAGTAAAGACTCTTAGCACATGTGGACTTTGCCTTTTTGTGGCTGTTTCCATGTCATGAAATCACATGTGGATGTAATGCATGATTGGCCGGCTCCACAGAGACACATATATACTGCCCAAGGCAAATCCCAGCCTCAAATACAACTGCACTTTTCCAAACTACTGCAATATGAGAGGGGGAGGGCAAAACGTCTGGAAACTCTCTCTCAAGACAGATCCAAGGCATGCAGTCCAGTGCCAAGACTTTGCTCCTTTTTCTCAAGAGGACCAACTTTTCTTTCACTGCTCATGCCATCTGAATTCTAAGTGCAAATTGTGCATAATTTACCAATTTTGGATCATTTGTGGCATATTACAGTCACCTTCGGGGTAAGCCAAGCAATTCCTTCAAAAACAAGTGGTTCGAATCAAGTCAGCCTCGCTCTAAGTGCATATTGTATATGCTTTAGGGTGCAAATGAGGAAAACCAAAAAGGTTATGTCTATATACATATAACAAATTTTTCTAATCTTTCAGTTTGCATGTTTAGTTAGCATGCTAAATAACAGCAACACTATGCTGTAAGTTAGGAATAATATCTGATAGTACATAAAATGAAAATGTAATCGTTATTTGCAAGTCAAATATTTGCACACTGTACAGTTATACATTTAATTTATTATTCATTTGCACTTTGCCCAACATTATCCATATTAGCTAGATTTTTTGGTATTTTCTAAATGAAATGTGATACTCATTTAATTGGAAAGCCAAAAATGTGCAAGATGCACACCAAAATGATGTACTAACAGAGATATTTCACCAGAAAGTGAAAATTGTGTCATTAAACTGTAAGAACGTGAAGATATTTTTGATTAAATCTGAGAGCTTTAATAGACAGCAACACAACTGAAGCGTTCAAGGCCCAGAAAGATAATTAGGACATCACTAAAACAGTCCATGTGACATCAATGGTAAAAAAAAAGAAAAAAAGAATGACTTTATTCAACAATTTCTTCTCATACACATTTACAACAGTACCACAACGCAAGAAGTATTCTCATAGCTTCATGAAATCATGATTGTATCACATATGGACTATTTCAATAATGTTCTTACTATGTTTCTGGGTCTTGTACTGCTGTGTTTTAGTCAAAAAGCTCTGGGATTTCTTTACAAATACCTTAATTTGTGTTCTGAAGATGAACAAAGGCCTTCCGGTTATGAGCGAATAATTAATGACAGAATTTTCATTTTTAGGTGAACTACTCATTTAAAGTTGATAGCAAAACCCTCATTAACAGAGCAAACACATGGTTCCATACATAATACAGTAGATGATACCTTGATGGCATGATTCATGGTTTATCGAGCAGCCATGAACAAGACAGTTTGATGCTAAGAAAAGAGCCACGCTCAGCATCAAATATCCACCATTTGCATAATGTTAGAAATTAATCACCGAATCCTCTGCGGGACCTCACTAATGGCTATTAGAAAATGATTACACCGCAGTAATTTGCCAGTGATTATGCTGTGATAAGCTAATGACCCAGCACCCCGCAGCAGAGTCCAAGAACTCTAATTACATGCAGATTAGTTAGCACATGTCAAGACCTCAGGACAAGTGCACATATTCTGTCCTAAAGCAGCTACCTCTTAATGATCCCGTCATTAATTGAATGATATATATCACATTTAGAAGGTATTAACTGCTGATGATAGTTGAGTCATAAAAATGGCTTGGCCTATGAGTCAGAGTATTATAAGAATTCAAATAATCTTTCAAGTTTTCTTTTTCAATGCTAAGGGCCCTGTACTGTAACAAAGTAACAAAGTAGATATTTCCTGCTACATACAGTAAAACTGAGTGTTGCATTTTAAGCATGGCCTACAAAATAACGTATTTACATACTTTAAGCTGCTTTAAATGCAAAGCCACTAAAATGATCATTACTGGTGTGCAAAGTCATTCACTTGTACATTAAGCTTTCATTCATTTTTAATAAGAGGCTACTTTTTGCAAAAATTAAACATTAAACATTTTATCTTTGTTTGAAGTTATCTTAAAATAAAAATAAAGTCTTTTTCAGAAATTCTATTCCTGATTGGCTGTCTAACTTCAAATCCAAGGCACCTACTCAATTCTAATAAAATATGAATTGTTATTATGACCTACCAGCTTTACGTCACATTCAAAAGGCTATTCAACTGTGGTTAAGGTTCAATCACTGCAAACTAAAAAGGAGGCCATATGAGATATTTGACCCTTTACAGATGTTTGTGTGTGGTGTTGTGCTTTATCCCCACTATACGTATTATTTTCATGTGCTTTGTATTTCAGTTTTGGACACACCTCAAAGCTTAATTCCATTGTCCAACACAGATAAACAATGTTACATGAAGCTTGTTTACAGAACAAGTGGATGATGCAGTTGGATTTGTTATTATTATTATTATTATTAGAATAATGTATGACAAGCCGAAATGAAAAATATGCAAAGCACCTGTAGTGAAATCTATGATTATTAAAGCAACTCCTAATAAAATAACAAATATTGGTAAAAAGGGAAGCGCAGGTAAAACCAAACAATTAAAAATAATAATAAAAAAATCTCCTTTAACCTATTCATTATTTAACTTAAGACTATTTATTAAAGTAAATCTGCTATTATACATTACATTTCCTATTTTCTGGATAATTATCTTAAATACGTAGTCGACGTTACCACATCAGATGAATGAAAAAGTAAAGTGTTGTCTCCCTCTTGTGGTGCTATGGTGTTGATGGTGACCTAAACATCATTTTTACGTTTATCTTTCGACAAAAAAATGACTTAATAATAATAATAATTTCTTGTCTGTAATAAGACAAACGTGTTAAAGATTATATTGATGTTACAAATGAGTCGATCAGATGAATTTGTTGTATTTAAGAACCCTACAGTACATTTGACATACAGTAGCCTACATCCCCGAGCTTTCATATTAATGGTAGACCTATATGAGTTTTTAGTGGTTGATTTTTAACCCTCGTATGCTGTAGTAGTATCAACATGTCATGAACTGCATGCTGAATCAAGTAAGTTGTGTTGGTATTGCTGGGTACTAAAGTAAAGCACTGAACGGCATGACTAAATGAGTAGACACAACATCGCATGCAGCTGTCTGAAGATCCTCTCTCACAGATGGTGTCAGGATTATACTGCACGACTGGCAGGCAAATTGCAAAACAAAATATTTTCCCTTTTTAAGGTGGTGGATTATCCCAGGCCAGCAGATTGCCTTTTCAGTGCCTCAGCTCTCCAGTTCATTAAGAGACGAGCACTAAAGCTTCAACATCCACTTGGCATGAATGGAAATGTTTAATTGTGAGGTATTAAGACTTCCTTTAGTTGCCCTACAGTTAGAGTTAGAGTTCTGAAACATAAGGTCACATGCCTCTTGCAGAATATGCATTAAATTAAGAGACATGAATTACGTTTTTGGATGGGTGATATTAATTTTACACTCCATTAATGCGTTGTTTCCTTCTAAAGCATCAGTGAAAGTTTTCATCTGTTGCAGTAGATCATTTACTCCTGCCTCATTTTATTATAAAGCTCTATTGTATACTAGCTCTAGCTAGTATACAAATTAATATAAGCACTTTCAAATCATACAAATTAGCTTTGAGAACTACAATGGTGGGGAAGATTGTCCATGATTGATGAATTCAATTTGAATGTTTTTCACAATAAAGCTTACAATATAGTAGAAGTAGACTATAATTTTTAGAGTTTGGCAACTGTAATAAAAAAAGGCAGGACATTTACAGTATGTTCCCATTTTGAAATACAACATTACCTTCATTAATAAAAGCAAATGCATCATTGTATGTCCATGCTTATTGATTTAGTATCATGGTAATAACATGATATTCTATAAATTCCTCTGGAGTACCAAAAATGGTATATGAATATGATGTTCATTCAGCACCATGGTATTAGCATCATTTTACCATTGTGTAGCCATACTAAAGCTGCTAACACAAATATAGCTGCATCTACACCTGTACACAAAGAGTCACAGAACACATGATCCCAAATCCGGTAAATGGCTAAAGAAATGTGCAAATGCCCAGGGGTTACACCCTCCCACCTCAGACCGGGCCAGCTCAGCCGGTACTGACTGGCTGCATCTGTGAGGGCTGTTAGTGCGTCTCCTCAATGACCATTCTCTCTAATTTTAGCTTCTCTGCTCTCTCTACTGCTGGGAATGATTCATGTCAGTTTCCAGACGTCTGAAGTCACGGGCTGGAACCACAACCCCCGTGCAGTCCCACTCTCATGCTGTAGAAAATCACTACGGGGGGAAAGATTCATGGGCTCTGGTACAAATTTTGCCATCCTCTCTGTTTTGAGTTACCATCAAACTCTGCCTTTTAATGGAGTTTGGCGGTACAACACCGAGGCGTGCTTCCTGTTAATTCTAAAGTGTTACGCATGCTTGTATTCGCAATTTGTGCCGATGTTGATGTAAGCTTGTCCACGTGTGTCACCAAACGGTCACGTCGGCAAACGTCAAGCATGACAACAAAAAAGGTCCTGCTTAACTTGAAATTTTACAGCCTTGAATAACATCTTATAATTGATATTTTTATGGTGAGTTTAGGGTTTGATCTTTTCTACAGCTTCACAGATGAGCAACAAACGAGTCAGTAACTGATTTTTGTGTTTCTTTAAGAGATAATTCACCCAAAAATGAAATATCTTACATTATTTACTTACCCTCATGTTGTTCCAAACCTATATGCATTTCTTCATCTGTTGAACACAAAAGATAATATTTTGTAAAATTGTTTGTTCGTAGAATCAAAGTCAATAGGGTCCAATGTTATTTTTTTGGGGGGGAAGGGATTTCTACAAATTTTGTGTTACACAGACAGGTTTACAATAAAAAAAATTTAGGTAAATGATGCGAGAATATTTGGGTGAATATTTAAGCTCAGAGACCAACATGGTATAAAGTGTCCTTCCCCCCAAAAAACAGAGACTTTTCTAATTGAGAATAGCACATGATCTGTAAAACCCAAAAGTTAAAACCCATTTACCCTGAGCTTTAGCAGAAGTGTAATTCTGCAAAAGTCTAACTAAGTTGTAACCATGTTTGTATTTAATTCAAAAACTCCATTAGCCAAACCTAATCTCCTTACTACTTAAGGAAATCCCAAATTCTGGGGAGATGTTCATTTGATTAAGTTTTTTTCCTCCACTTCATCAACAGGAAAGCAATCCAGATTTGACTGTATCCAAACTAGAACAATCTTTGTTTCTGAGCTATAGTATAGAGAATAAAACAATTCTTCTGATCTGCCACACACACACACACCTGACCTCATTTAAAAAACCACAGGTTTACATGTCACACATGTGGCACATAAATCTACAAAAAGATTTGATATAAATCTCTCTCTCTCTCTATCTATATATATATATATATCACTCCATTTCCCTTGTTTACAAGAAGACCTCCAGCACTGAAGTTACTATGAAAAAAGAACCTATAGAGGAGCTAAGCCAGCATAAACTCCTCCACCCACACGAAAATGGCAAAAAAGATGAATTGCAATCACTTTGAAAACATTTTTGCTTTTGTCTGTTGTAAGTTGATTTTTATTTTCCGCTTGTCAGATGTGATTTCAAAAGGTTGTGGCTACAACAGCACAACATGTGTAACCCACCCACATGTCCTGAGCTGGGCACTGTGAGTTAAAAAGCATCATAAAAGTTGTGTGTGCATTCAACGATCTGCATTCAGATGCACTGCACCTGATAAACCTAATAATGCACTGAAGATGTATTTTAAAATAGGAGAAAATAAAGAGTTTGCTAGAATCTATACAAGCTATATGAAGGTCTAAAGAACAGCAGATATTTTAGGATAATGGGAATCTCTTTTCACATCCTAATCTTTTACAGAGAACGTTTTGGGGTACGTATGCAACAAAAAGAGTGCCGCTTACAAGAAGGATCAAAGCATTAAAGAAGGAGAGATTGAGCGAGTGAATGAGTGAGAACATGTGTGAAACACCGGCTCTGAGAGCAAACTCATTTGTCAAACTAGGCTTGACAAACAATCAAAGCCCTTCATTTGTGATTAGTTATTAGTAAAGGCTCATAGCAAATGTTAATTGCCAAGTTAATTTAAACAAAAGTGTGGGTGGCTAACGCAGTAAAGAGAGAAAAGGAGGGAGGACAGAGAGGAAGAAAGCAAGCGAGAGAAGGATAAAGGGTGGGCAATCACTTTTGTTATAACAGAGACGAAACAGGGAACAGAATCAATCCATTATCGATGAATAAATAAGCAAAACTGAAGACTTGAACACTGAGCAAACAAAGAGAATTCCAACAGAAACTGGCTGAGAGAAGAAAAGAGCTCTCCAGCTCTGGAGAAGACAGTAAGATAAGCTAAAACACAAAGCATGTGAAATAAAACACGTGGAACGGAATGGAGTTTAAATCACTTCAGAAGAAAACAAAATCAGCCCGTGTAGAACAGAAGCAAGCTCAGACTGTACATATTTAGTCATAATTTAAAATGATATTTGAAGCCATGTGCGGCAAAACAGCTTGATTTAATGCCACATGTCATTAAAACATGGACAGTAATATCAGATACGTTTCATACGTCAAAGCTAAGTGCTTCAAATTCAAGAAAATAAATTGATAACCTTTAAATAAGAAATTATTCTGTCTCCCACAATAAAGAGAGAGAAGATAAAGAATGTAGCAAAAAAAAACTAGTGAATTTGTAATGGAATGATTTTTATTTCTATTATGTTTATTTCGATGTTAAATTAAATATTAAAAATTATTTTAAAAATATATAAGATACTGTTTTTACATTGACTTATTTGTATTAAGCACAATTGACACTAAAAATGCATGCAAATTTGTCAAAGAATATCAGTAAAACAACAACACATGACATAATTTTATAAAACACGCAAAAGCAAAATAAAAATCCCCAGAAGCCATGTCTATGCTTTATCCCAACAACAGCGCTCGGCTATACTACCAAAGTCATCTGAGGTCACCTGCTCACCACACTACAAATAACACGTCAGACCCCTCAAACAGCCAATTACGTCATAACGCTTATTCAAAAAACATACATATATGCAAAAGCCACAACAGATTGTACATGATAAAGCACAAAGTTAGAAGTTTCTTTAAAGTAGGTTAAATAACGCCACTCACCATCCACCATGTCTTAGCTGTCATATCATAACACAGCTGCCATTTCACAGCGTTCTCTGCCGTGTTGCCACTCGTGTGTGTGATGCTGGGGAGCTCCATAAAGAGAGACGGATACAGGAAGCGAGAGAGAGAGAGAAAAGGAGATGTGGATGTTTTCAAACCGGTCCCAAACTCAGCCAAACAGGAGAAACAAGAGGAACAGAAGTGCAAATCCTCCTCAGCTGCCTCTTTCTTGCTCTCATCTTTACCTCCCTGTGTGGCACAGAGAGAGACTGGACAGTTTAGAGGGACAGAGAGAGAGAGAGCGTGAGGGTGAGACCTAAAGGATTAAGATTTCGGCAACAGTTCCCACTCAAGAGTCCACACTCTCTGAGCAGAGCATCTGAGAGACACCCAGACCACACCACCACGGGCTGCTAGACAGACCAGCTAATGCCAGCTGTGTTAACAGTCACACACACCCGCACGAGCGCACTCGCATGTATGAAGAAACTGGAAGCTGATGCCAAAAATCCTATGAGAACAGAACAGAACATACGTTGTGTGCTGCGTCCAAACGTGCTATTTTCTTACAAACAGCAGCAGGGTACTCGCACACCCACTTCAACAACACAAAGTCATTCCTATGTTGAGACCTGACCACGATGATGTCATCCAACATCACTTTTTTTCCTTTTGACCTTGTTAAATCACAAGTTTCCTATCTGTACTGCTGTATACTGAGGGATTGAAGAATCAGCAGCTTCATACAATAGTGTATGAAGACCACCAGAGTAGAAACCGATTCTGTCTTCTTCATTACCCTTGATTCACACAGAGCTGATTAGAAAATAATAGTTTATGGGAGAAGAAATTGAATTTTTTTTACTGAAAGAATGTGGAAATTAAATGTGTTTCCCCCCACCACCACCTCCATCAACCACATGGCAATGAGAAGTCCAGCCCTTGCTTGGCCGCAGGAGTGCTGAGTGAGTGTGGGGGATATGTGGGCAGTGTTTGTTTGGCTTGCTTGCTTTTTCTTTTCCTTTTTTTATGTTGGAATTTTTTGTTTTTATCATGCATCAAAGGACTAAGTGTCAAAAGTATCCCCACACACTCCACAACGCAGCTCCAAAACACTGTTGAAATTAAAATTATTTTTATGACAGTGAAAATGCAGTGCAAGAATTCATTCAATTCAAATTAAGAGATTTTGAGAGAAAACACAACAAATTTGAGCCACATAACTAAAAATTTATTACATTTGCAAGTATTAAAAAAAATTAATTAAGATTGTCTACACAACAGGGCGAATCAAAGCAAATGCTGCAAAAACATCACCTGTTATTGTTGGAAGCTGCGCTGTTGTTTTTTGCCTGGTTCTGGTTGGAAGTAGCTCAAAGGTGTGTAGTATGTCAGAAATAGAATTGTAAATAGAACAAAGCCACAACAAAATAAATGGTTTTGCCAATGCACACTGGTGTATAGTTCCTGAATGACTCAGTGTTTCTAAATGAATCAGTAGAATAAATCATAAAAAGTCACTTGTTTCTTTCCTGAATGAATCATTGTTTTGACCGAATCATTTGAATGAATGATTCATCTAATGATTTTCTCATAAAGTTAGATTAGAACCTATGATGTATCTGGCAGAAAAACACCCAGGCCATCTTCAATAAACAAACGTAGACATGCTAGTAAGTGATATAAACAATGAAAACTCCCAGGGCTGTTAGATTCTATCAACACCCTTGAAACATGGCTCAGCCAATCAGATTTGAGAGTTAGATCTACTTACTGAATAATAGTAATACACATATTGTTTAAGTTTGAGTCTCAAAAACGGGAAACCTCATGGTGTTCAATTTGGAAAAATAAATAACTTGTTTTGATAGAGGCTTGTTGGCCTCCAAAGAACATAATAATACTACTGACTTATATTCCAGCCAGAGGGCAGTTGGCCAACCACAATTCTGTAAGGACAGGATATTGGGTCAGACACTTCAACTCGCATCCAGCTTGCAGGAGAAAACAGAGCTCTCTGTGATGCTAAAGTGAACCACATGAACCAAACTCACTCTTTGACTTTAGAAAAGGGTATGACAATAGACAAAGAGCAAACCTCAGACAAGAATGTCATTTTGACTAACCTAAATGATAGTGTGGACAGCTTTAGTCACTGCATCAGATTTGGCTAAATGCTGATGCTGTTTGTGTATTGCTGTCATTAATGACTTTGGCCCTGCTTGTTTACAAATCATCTGTCATGGCAAATCAGCCTCTGCTACGATCATGGCAATTGAGGTCTGTCTGAAATGAATCACGGGTGACACCAAAAAGCAGCACTGTAAGTCAGAACAGCAGTTGATGCTTGACGAATTCGAATCCAGTTCCAACAGGTTCAAGCAAGGCCTCCATCCCAGCTGGGGGCTGGAAACCTCACTCTTGCACATTCTTTGGTCATCCACAATGATTCGTGATCTATCCTTATTCTGACAATAATCACATGCTCTCTGCCAGTAACCTTTTCTCTTTCTCTCTAATTGCCTTCTCTTAAAGGTTTTTTTATGATTTTTGAAGGAGAGTGTGTGGTGAAACGGCAAAGTCACTCTCAAGGACCCATCAAATGCCCACATATTCCCCCAGCCAAAACAAAAAGCCTTTAGAAATTATTTGGAGATGATATAGCAAACTATTACATGGTGAGCCCATATTACATGGTGGATTTTACATTATTGTTTGCAGTTCGAGTTGTATAATGGACAAGGATAGTGTGTTTGAGTCTCACCTGGATGATGAGCAATACTTACCAAATCCAACAATATTCATACAGTGCGGTCTGACAAACTTCCTGTACCCATGAGTCATCTATTAATTGTACAACTGTACACCGTGATGAATTTCAGATGTAGCATCTTAATTATTTACTGTATAATTCACACATTCACTCTATATAAATCTCGACGATCAATAGTTTTTTTCTCAATGACCTTCGAGTGACGCATTCGTCACGTGAAACATTTTTTCTAACAACAACTATTCTGAAGACGTTTTAAATAAAATAATGAAGCTGTTTTTACTCGACTTAAGAATAATTAAACGATAAAGTGTTCTTTGATATATTTTATTTTACAACTAAGTGCATTGTGAGTTCATTGGGACGCTGAACTTGGCATTTCACACAGGGCAAAATGTCGCAAAATAGATTTGGTTACATATCATTTTCAGCCATGGCAAGAAAACAAATCTTACATTTACTGGAATATCGATATGAAAACAAAGAACTTCGAACATTTAAATAAAACAACCCAAATGAAAAACTGCGTTTTAAATAGAGTTCGAAATGGTCAGCCTGCTGTTGTGCCACAGGAGCGCTAAATGTCAAGTTTCTGTTTATACGCGAGTATGACATGCTAGTTGTAATTTGAAAAGCGCTAGAGGACAGTTTTTGGGTAAAGTCCAACTTGAGAGAAGAATATGACAGACGACTAAATCCTCTCCTGTTCTTGTTTTAAAAGACTCGTTCTCAAACATTACCATAGTAACCATATTCCAGACAAATTCGTAACGTTTGTTACAACAAAGATGTTCAAAAAGTGTGCCAAACAACGCTGGTCCCCTCAAAATTGCATTTTTGCCAAAACTGTATTTTTATTAGATGAAAATCAGAATGTGAAAGACATTGAATGTCCTAAGTTAAAAAAAAAACAAACAAAGAAAAACAAAGAGGCATTTTTCGAAATTGAGATTTATACATAGGTTTTCCATATGGTTTGTTAGGATATGTCCATATTTGGCTGAAATACAACTATTTGAAAATCTAGAATCTGAGGTTGCAAAAAAAAAATAAAAAATTATATATATAATAATTCTAAATACTGAGAAAACTGCCTTTAAGTTGTCCAAATTAAGTTCTTATAGCAATGCATTTTACTAATCAAACATTTTAAAATTTGTAACATATATCTTTATTTTACACCCAAATGATTTTTGGTATAAAATGTCATTTTGACATAAAAAAATTATTATTTATTTATTTATTTATTTTTGGCTGTTGCTAATACACCCTGGTGGAGACTGGTTTTGTGATCCAGGATCACAAATGGACTTAAGACATTTATATGATAGGCCTAATCACAGTTTCTCCCAAGAGTTACCGGACAGATACAATACAATTGCTAAAAATGTTAACTATTGTCATAGTACTACAAAATGAAATCCATTTTTCAATTATATACTGACTTAATGTAGCAAAAGGTAATTTTTATACGCGAACAAAATTCGTCCTATATGTCTCAGTTCAAAAAGTCAAGAGCTTTATATTCATCATCACAGTCTCAATTAAATACTGTTAGAAAACTAAACGACTCTTACCACACTTATAATGAACAGTCTATAAAAGTATATAAAGTAAAGTATTTGGCAGCTTGTGTGTGATTTGCCTGACCTCTCTAAATCCCTCCATACAGCAACCCCAGTATTCTTGGGTGGCTGTCCCCTACCTCTGCTCCCCTCACGATGTAATCTTATATCATTCACACCACTCTGCCTCCATCCAAGTACAGGCCATGGTCCAGACTCCAATTAGTGGTCACACTAACAGGCGGAGATGACGCCTGCCCCTCAAATTACCCACAGCAGCATGTTTAAAGACTGCAAGGGGGGTATTGCTGCTGGCACACCGTGGGCTGATACCCAGGAGTCAGGCAGCTCTGCTTTAATTAAAGGGTAAATTTGCATTTGTTTCTGCTGCTTATGTTTCTGAAATTTATTTCAAATGGCAATACCACCCAGTATTATGACCCGAGTGTATTCAGGTATGACGGCGGGAGAGCATTGATGGACTATATGCAGAGCTCCAGGAGGGAAGCAGGGCTGTAATCTTCAAAAACTTCTGTGGCTCAACTTTTTTATTTGTATGATAGAATCACTGTGCTCTAACCCCAACAAACACTATGTGCCATTTTAAAAGGGTTTCTCAAATGCAAACTGCAGGGAGCGTGAGAGTTAATGAAATGGATAATTAAATCAAAATGAGGGTGCTTGATTAATAAAATTACGTACATATTTGGTTAAATAATTCACATAATTTTTGAGGATGTGGGTTTTTGACAAACGAATATTGGACTGTGTTCTAAGGTGTGACATAGCAAAATAATAACAAAACTTAACACAGATAACATGAGAAAAAATTATCTTCATTCTTAGAGATACAAAAAGCATGAGAGAGGTTTATCTTCAATGTCATAGTTTTTTTTTTCTTCTGCCACACATATACATCAACTATACATTTGAAGTGATTCATTAGTATTCTGCACAAATAAAAGCTTGATATAATTAGACATGACTATTAGTATTTAACATTTAGTTTTAAAAAGTAAATCATGTTTTTTTTAATTATTATTATTTGACAGTTCAACTGTAATTTACAACAGTACTAAAAATCACTCTTTCTTTTTATAAATATAAAATAGTAATAGCAATAATTATAAATATTAATGTGCTCTTAAATTGTTAACTTAAAATCTCAGGGGTATTTCAAGTAGATACGTTTTGTATAAAGTGTGCGGCTGACAAATTATTCTTTTTTTTTATTTTACAGTACAACTGTACTTTACAACAGTAATAAAGCTCAGTTTTCCTTTTTATGATTAGAGTTAAATTAATAATAATAATCATAATGATGGATGACAATGGCCAAAATAAAGTTCTTTTTCTACCTGCAGTGCCACGAAACTCTTCTCCCTCTAGTGGATAAAAACGTAACTGCCATGAACTTTAAAGAGCTACAGGTGATCTCAAAGCAGTAGTAACGTGAACAACTAGCTAGTTTCCTCTTGGCAGAGCAGTAAAAATGGTTGTATCTGTGAATTAAGCCGCGAAGATTTCTTTGTTCTTATCCACAGAATGTAAATGCAGAAGTGATGACAACAGGAACTGGAATGACACAATCCCAAGACCTTTCAGTTGGACAAAAATATCACAACTCTCTTACAGCCATCACGTGTACCACTTCAAAACAGTACAGGCATAACCGCCCGAACAAGCTTTGCTACAAACATATTTGTGCTTACAGCAAGACATAAAAGCATCTGCGAAACTTCCAAGAATCATCAGTTTCTGTATTGACATTAAGAGTTATCATACAGACTAGATGCGTTTTTCTTTTCCAGGGGAATCCTTAGAAAACTTTCAGTGACTTCCCCATCTTGATTGTATTGTATTATTGTTGTCCTGTTCGAGTTGTCACTCCACGTGACAGACCTGAGTTCATATTTTAAATGTCACACAAAGAGCCTGTTGACAGTTTAAGAACAATGCTGAAACTCGCATCTCCGAAGTGCTGAGACATGAACTCATGACCACAGCGCAGCAATTTTTCTTCTTTTCCTTGTTCCTGGTTAGTTACAAAAGGAGTAGTGTTTCCTCTGCAGTGTAGCCCAGTCTTTCACAGAATGTTAAGCATTTTCAAGTTTTTTAACACTGTTTTTAACACGTCTGTCAGTTCAGTATACCGTTGATCTCACGGCTGTTAGTGTCATCGTCATGTGTATGCATCAGCCCCGTGATGACCGCGAGACCTGAGGAGGCAATAATGGTTTTGTAATAGAAATACAAGCAATGAGACGCATTAAGTAAATAATGCAAATAAGTATATTTACAAATAAAAACTATAGATAAACGCTACAGCTAAGCATACAATGCTATTGCAAAATGCCAGTCAACAAAAGGTTTTATAAAATGTATTTTAACATGCCAATTCATCATATTTAATGTTAAACAAAAGCATTTTTAAATACTGTGAAAAGCATTATGCAAAAAAACTATTACAAGTATTACTTCATAATGTTGCTCTAAAAATAAGATAATATTTAAATAATTTGATTTCGCTTTTCCCCATTTATTTTGACAAAACAAAAGTCTTTACATTATCATTCCTGTCTTTATATGGTTTATGGTCTCGTTCAAAAAAATATATAACATGAGGACTGCCATCTTACATAGTAATTACAATTCGACAATTCAATACAATTCGACCACCATCATTTAGCACCATTGTATTTAAAATTGTAAACATTACAATTGAAATATTTCTTGTTTTTGATTCAGCCAACATAATTTCCCTTTCACCTGGGTGCGTATGGTTTCCCCTGGCAATCTAGTTCCCCTTTTAATGTTGAACAAAGATCAGCCGCTGTGGTTTAACAACAATGCATTTTCAAAGGTTTCAAAAATTTCCAGGACTCACGTCTGCGAATTTTGATGGGCCAGATGAGAAGGGAAGAGAGACAGAGAGCTGCAACGCCAGCCACACCACCGGTGACGATCACCATGACAGTGCGGTAAAACCATTTGCAGTCAGAGTCCAGAGTGCTGTAAACAAAGCGCAGAATAATCTCATGAGACAACAAAGTGTTAGACTTCTACAGACTATATGCACACTGCTGAATGCACACAGGCCAGCTGTAACACACACACACATTATAACAACCAGTGAATATTTCTCCTAAAATCAGACCAGCAGATAATAGTCACCCTGCATTTTGAGACTGTATTTGCAGGCAAGCAGGGTATTTAAAGAACCCACATTCCCAGCCACTACAGTCAGAAACCTGGAATTAGGATGGAAATGGAATTAAAGGAGATTGGAAATTCTGGATTGTACTCACTGACAGGGATGTAAAGCTTGTATTATCATCACTCCAATTCCGTTTGCCACCTTATCAGTGAAGCTCATTGCACCGTACACAAAAGCACCACTTTGCTGTTAAAAGAAAGATTTTCATTAGTATTATTGAAAAGTAACATATTTCTAAAATGACATTTTGTTTAGAACCAAATCAACCTTGTTCTATAAAAAAAAAAAATCAAAAAACAAATGTACAAGTCCTCCATCCATAATATCACTTATTCCAGTGAAAAAGTCATCTTATCTGAATCAGGAGATAAATATGCATAGATAAAGCACTGTTTATAAGTGGAAAATGTCCAAAACATTTAATAAAGAACTTGTTTCTCGCAAACATGTAGCTTTTCACTTCACAATAAGAAGTTAATTGATGGAACGTAGATTAGTCATGTAGATTACGTTTGGATCATTGTGATGTTTTTACCAGCTGTTTCAACTCAATCTGACGGCACCCATTCACTCCAATAGATCCATTGGTGAGCAAGTAATATAATGCTAAATTTTCAACACATTTCAATTTGGGGTGAACTATTCCTTTAAAAAGAGTTTATAAAAGTTATTTGTTGGCCAAATACTGCTTGTGCTGTACTCATTGCTGCAATGAAACACTGGTGAACACTGTGTTTGTTAAAGAGGTAATATCTGACTAAACCACATGTGGACAAACACAAGGTTTACCTCACTGACTTTAAATTATAAATTACTGTCAGAAATGTTTTGGCCTTTTTCATCGCCCTGCACATTTGCTCAATAATTGAATGAGCTAATTCAATTTAAAACCCAAATTGCTCAGAATGCATACACAAGACTGAACTAAAAAGCTGATAACCAACCAATGACTTGCATTAATTCCATCTGATATAAGCAGACTTTGTAAGTTTTCACTTGATGTCATCACAAACCATTTGGTCGCCGATGAGTTTGGCAGTCATGGACAGTGACATGACCAGAATGACAGCAGACCCAGCTCCCAACAGCACGGCGGCTCCATAAACCCGTGTACCCATGTCCGTGTCCACCAAAACCCAAAAGGAAAACACCATTATGGGCACAAGACCTACAAAATAGGCCATCTGCAAAGGCAGAAATGAAATACGAGGCATTTAGAGTCACAATATGTTGATGCAGTCGGTAAAGTCTTGAAAACTTACAGAGGTGCCAATCCATTTGTTAACAGGCTTCATAACCAGAGAAGACACAAACCCACTGACGTACATGACCAGGGGAATAGTTGCAATGTAATTCTAAAAAATAAAAAGGAAAGAGGATATTTTACATCCGCTTTATTGTACCAGTACATTACTGGCCAAACCAGCTTCATTATACACATGTGGTATTGTAATTAAAAGTCACTAAATAAACAAATACACTATGTTTATATTAGGGTTTTTTTTGTCTATGCAATAGAAGTGAATACGCTCCATTGTTCCTTTGGATCCTTTTGGCTGTGTTCCACACAGTTATTTCAGTGTTATTCATATTCATTTAAATTGATCATTTTTTATTTTAGTTTAAGTTTTTATAATTTTATTTTTGGTTTTGCTTTGTCATTTTTATTAGGGTTGAGAGATTTTTTAATAATAGTCTTAGAGTAAATGACAATTAGAAATGTTTCTTTTTTAGGTGAACTATCCCTTTAACATTCTAATGGTTATTGGATTTTTATGATCCACCCAAAAAATTTGATTTTGTATTGATAAGCGTCATGTTTCTCACCTTTGGAAGTGATAAGGAGTTGGTCAGATACATTGGGATGTATGTTTGGGACAAATTTACAATCAGCCGTGTGCACATATATAGTATGGCAACCTGGAGTAGGAAAAAAAATATGCACCTTTATTGTTTCCAGCAGAATACTGTGAAATATTTTTTTAAATATTATATTAGATGGATTTTTACTTGTTTGTAGTATACATAATACAGCTTTTTGTGTGTCTGTGTATGTGTATTGTTCAGATCTACATGAGATCACCTGATAGAAGGCAGACTCAATGAGCCAGTGTTTCCACAGGAGCAGGGGTCCGGTGATCTGGGAAGAGCTGGGGATTGAAGTCTGAGATTTCCCAGTTTCTTCACTCTCCTGAGGCTGGATTTGTTCCTCCTTAGTTCCCAGGTGAAAGATGACGGAGGTAACAGTACCAATGGCCCATATTATGAGCGCCAGATACTGTCACAAGAAAGATAAAGCAGATTTTCCACAGAAGAAAAAACATCATACAGGTTTGGAAGGAAACTATTTTTATTTTGGGGTGGACAATCCCTTTAGCTCTAAATGTTTTCAGCTCGATAGACATTGTAAGTACTTAAGCTTTCGATTTGATCTCTAAATGAGGTATATTTTTGCATTTACTCACTCTGAAAGTGGCAATATCAACCCAGCCCAGACTCTGGGAAATCGATGGGTCTTCTGTATGTTGGGATTGGAAGTGGAACAACAGCCACGCCACAGCATATACCGCAATGTTTGCCACCACTGTGAAAGCATACCTGTTGAAGAAAGCAAACAATTAATATCAATACAATGTTAAATAAGGCCACAAAATGACTTCCCTGAAAGCCAAAGTTTAATTTAAAGTCACAATAAAATATACAGTACATTAGTGTTTATTCTTCCATCTTCTGACTCTGTTCAACAGGTCAAATAAATAAATAATAAAACACACATTGTTCAAAATAGGATAAATATGATGATTTTTTTTTATTGCTTTCTGACATTGAGAAAAACATTTTATATATATATATATATATATATTTTTTTTTTTTTTTTTTTCTGTTATATTTCGAATAACAGAAAGTTCCTAATAGCATAACTGACTGTAATACTTAGGCTACATTTATTCTCTATTGGTCACAGGTGTACTGTACCTGTATGATGTTAGCTCCACTTTGGCATGCTCACATGTGACCAATTGAGGAATGAGTGACAGGTGGGATATCTGGGTAGCAGCCCACCCGAACTGGAAGATAATGATGAATGGGATGGCATAAATCAGTCCGGTGGTCTGTGGGGTTCTCTCATCACATCCAATGCAGGGATTGAATATGAAGGGAAAGGAGGCAAACACGCTTATTGTTCCTGGGAGGAAAAGGACAGTAAACTGAACAATGCTGTTTTCTGCAGCATGACACAATTTGTGTTGTTTGTATTTAAATAACCTGTTACCCAAGTTATTGAGAGAAAAACAAAAGTACAAAATAAACATTTCTTTATGGTAAATATATTTAATAAAGTGGTAAAGGGTTTATAACTATTTGGAACCCTTTGTTCCAAACTAGTGGTGCTACTAAGTTACAGCTTATGGCTAAATATGTAAAAATATAAACCTGTTCTTACATTTTTATCATTTTTTACAGTTTCGTCATCTTAAAATATTTGCTCATTGATGAAAAACACTGAAACACATAACATGCCACGTAAAAAAAGAGAATGTATAGAAAACAAAATTTAGTTTCTGATATTTGCGATCAAAGTATTGACCACACGTTGGAGGAAACACAGTTTTAAAGCTTTGTTTTGTAGCCTATTCGCTGAAAGTGCATCTAACAGTTCCCTGACTACAGCTGACGAGCTTCCGTTTAATTTGCCCGTTTGCTTTGAATATGAATCATCCGTCTGCACTTAAATCAAGTCTTTAGTTTTCAGGGATTTTAAAGGGGTTTAGGCGGAATACCCCTCCTAAAGGTTACTGTAAAGCACCACAGCGACTTAACAGTAATCCTAAGAAATTTATAATAATTAACAATCAAGGAAATGTATTAGTAATCAGAACACGCGATCATTCACACTCCGACCGCATCAGCCCACTAATTTAAGTTACAAAATCAACTGCAAGTTTTAAGTTCACACTCTTACCAACTAAATGCCAGGTCTTTCTTTTCCCATACTTTCCACATCCTGACGTCCTATCGGATTCGTAACCAATGAGCGGAGTGCAGATACCGTCCGCTATCTGACCGACCAGCAGCAGTGCACCTGCGTTCGTGTCCGCGAAGCCGAGAACCGAGTGATAATACACCAGTAAATACGTGAACCACATAGACGCGCAGAGATCGTTGAAGAAATGTCCCACGGCGTACGTCAGGCGCCGGCACACGGGTAAAGTTACCGGCTGATCAGACATCGTGAATTAAGGAAACTGTAAGAAACAGCGACTCTCTTAAGCGCAGGTAATGAGTCAAACTACTGAACTGAACTCTGAATCCCACTGAAAAGCATCAGAAATGTTGTAGTTTTAAGTAAAAGAGAAATGGTTGCTGACACTGATTGTTTGCATCAAGCAGTGCCCGTTTTCGGTTTTAATTCACCATATCACGCCCACGCTATCCAGGGAAAGGGGATGTTACTATGACATGATTTTAATAGACAGAACATGCCCTCTTTAAAAGAGGAAAGGAAAAAATACCAGCGTCAACTCTGTAAAGAAAACAGCGCATTATCATGCACGATTTCATGAAAATGCATAGAAATGGTGCGCTATATAAAAACGACTAACGTATTGATAGTCAAAAATGGAATTTGGCGTATACATGACACGCACGTGTTTGGCGTACATATAATACGTAGCCTAAACGGGCGAGGTTAGTTTCCTAAAATACAAATGGAGAATCTATCACTTACTGAAATAAAAATGTAGAACTTATTGACTCTTAAAAAAGAAGACTAAACCAATTGCCGGACAAGTTGTTTGTCCTTGAGCACTTCTGCTTTCCAATAATACCACTTACTCATGAGATTTCTAGCACTGCTAAGCTGAGATCAGAACAACACATTTCTTTTACAAAGACTGCAAGACTACATGCTCTATTTTATATACCTGTGGCAATGGCTCAGATTGAAACACACACATTCTATAAGGTGTCCCAAATAATTTTGTCCATATAGTGTGTGTGTGTGTGTATAAAACTAAAGTAAGATTTAATTAAAAGTTATTAGGATTTAATTATAATTAAAATTGCAATTCATATAAGCTGCTTGCTTGTTAATTGCCCGCAGGTCAATAGTATTAGGCCCATTTAGTACTTACATGGTGTATTTTAAATGCCTTGGCATTTACTTTATGATGAATGTCATAGCCAGGTTTCTGTTTTTTTTCCCCCACAGGTCACACGACCAGAGTCATCGGTGCATCAGATCTTGTGAGGTGTAAATAAAGAAAAGTAGCTTCGAAGCATGAGACTATGTTAAGTCAAAGTGAGGTCACTGAGTGCACATGGCGTGTAAAATTCACCAACACTTTCCTGACTCCATAGCTACAAAGTTACAAAGTTACAAACTTTAATTAATATCTGGACAGAAACACTGGAGGAAACTTTAAGGGATGGGTTTTGAGAACTAAGCAACTGCTTGCAAGCCACACATCACCAAGTACAATAGCGTAGAGTGATGTAAAGCACACTGCAACTGGTCACCGGAGCAGTGGAAACTTAGATTTCTGTTTTGTAGTCTGGTGGGCCTTCCTAACTGCATTTTGCCAAATGTCAAGTTAAGTGAAGGATGGATACTGGTATGGGGCTGTTTTTTTTTTTTTTTTTTTTAAGTGGCCGGACTCTTTGGTGAAGGGAAATCTTAATGCTTTAGCATACCAGCACAAGCACAGTGCAACATCATTAGGACATGGTTGGATAAGTTTGGCATGGAAGAACTTGATTGGCCCATACAGAGGCCTGACTTAAACACCATTCAACACATTTGGGAATGGAGATTGCAAGCCACGCCTTCTTTTCCAACAAAAGTGCCTGATCTCCAAAAATGCTTTACTGGATGAATGGGCAAAATGTTTCACCAAACGTCATATTATTGTCTATGTATGTGGAATGTGATGTCTTTAATGTCCCTGTGTGTATAGATACACACACACACAAACAACACAGTCCAAAACACAGATTCTACAACAGTAGTCGTAACCAACATACATTTAAAAATAAACAAACAAACAGACAAAAACCAGTGCGGGACACTTGCTTAAATTTTAAACATTTTACTTGGAAAGGCACAAACTATGATTTCCTGGTAAATAAATTTTGATGTGAGAAATAAAACAAGTACATACTCTTCCTTAAACGGTCCTTGAACACATATCTGCCCTGTGCGGGATGTGCTCCCACATGAGTTTATATAGTCTGTCGTTTGTTTCGTCATTTTATTTCAAGCCCACTTTGTTGTCTTTTTTTTTTTCCAAAAGTGCAATAACAATGACAAGAGAAAAATATCCATTTGTCTCTCCGTCCCCCACAGTACCTGAGGCCAGTAACTGTGCTACAGAGTCCACAATGACAGAAAAAAATGGAAGAATTTATATTAAAAAAAAAAAAAAAAAAAGGAGACAATAGGACAAAAAGAAAGCATTTCCAGGACACTACAACTGCTTTACAACCCAAGGATTCCTTTCAATCAAAAAAAATATATATAAAAAATTAAATTACAGGAAAAAAAGACTCCAGAGTCTGGTTGAGATGAAATGTGTCCTGTTATTTTGTAATTTGGTGGGTGTCGTTCCCAGTGCAGAGGCGACTCCTGCCCTCATGTTTTTAAATCACAAATAAGATCTATTTCTAAGGAAACTTAAATCATTTGTTCACTGATAAAACGTCCCCTGATCAACGAACAATAAACGCTCTGCATGGAAACTAGTATACACCAACTGTTTCAAACAGCATCTTTTCACACACTGTGGTCTTATATCATCAATTAATTTTCATATCATCATCTTTTCATGTTTATGTGTGATTTCATATTTTACACATCTTCTTATGTATCTTCACTATTCTCGCTTTTTTTTTTTTTTTTTTTTTTTTTGAAGGAACCAGAGTCTGTTGGACAGTCAACATCATTCCTTTGCACTCCATTAAGTGGTGAAGCATTTATGAAAGAAAGTGTGATGGGGACAGAGAGAGATAGAGAGAAAGACAGAGAGAGAGAGAGATCTGTGTATTTGCTTGCATTTCAAACTTAACAGTGACCAGAATGTTTCAAGTTCTTTTCAAAGAGCGAGCTTCACTTGTGCCTCTGAAGAGCTTTCCTCTTTCTTCTCTTAAAAAAACAACAGCACCTGAAAGAAAAGGAGCAAAATTTACTACAGACCAAACAAATCTCTCATTCAAATGTCTTAAGTGGAATTATGTTCAGAATTGGAGAGCGCTGAGGCATGATGAGGAGCATTAAAACAGGAACATTCAAATAGCAATTTACAGTGACAAAATTAGTAATTCATAATTCATTTTCAACTAGAAACTGATAACATGAGCAAAAAAAGTGTCTGCAATTAATATGCTGCATTATTTTATGTCATTTGTATACAAACGCTTTAACGTTCAGAATTCCAGTGATAATAAACTTACTTTGTGTCGTCTGCCACCTCTACTTCAGCAGGTGCAGTGATGGGAGCATTGGAGTGTCCTGCAGTTGGGTCGTCTGTGTTCAGCTCGCCATTCGTGGAGCTCATGACCTGAAGATCACACAGACAGAAACAATTAAAACTTGTCATGCAATCCTAAGAACTGGACTAGGCCTATTTACTTCAGTGCGTGACATTAGAAATTCACAATTTAAACTTAGTAATATGTCATTAATAACTGTGAAATGTACATATTATAGGAATAAGATTTACATGACCAAAAGAGCACACTTCTGTCAAAATGTGTGAATTAATCATTGTGATCATGTGAATCTTTTGACAGATAAAACGCACAACAAAGTACTTCCTAAAAAACTGACCACAACTAACATCCTTAAAGATTACACATATATATGGAAAAAAGAGGGGAAGCAAAGTATACAATGAATATGTGATCATTCAAATTAGTCATTAATGACATCTATTTTTAAGTAGAAAACATGTGACTACACTGCAAGAGTTAGTTTGGGCCTGTCTCATATTCAACCCCTGAAAACATTTTTCTTATACACAAATGTTCAAAAGGTTTGGAATCTATGTTTTTTTTTTTTTTTTTTTTTTAAGAAATTTATATTTTTATTAATCTAGGCTTCATTACATTTAGCAAAAGTAGAATTAAAGGTGTTTATAATGTCATAGAATATTTCAAATTCAAACAAATGTAGTCGTTTCATTCATCAAAGAATCCAGAATTTTTTTTATATCAGCTTCTACAAACTATTTAGCACCAAAATATAATTATAGCATAATTTTTGAGGAATAATGTGACACTGAGAACTAGAGTAATAGTTGCTGGAAATTCAGCTTCTCCATAAGAATACATTTAAATTATATTCAAATGGATTATTGTATTTAATTTTTCCACAATAATAGTTTTTTGATGAAAGACATGCAGTCTTGGTGAGCAGAAGAATCTTTTCTTCAATAATTAAATAGGTTATATCCTAGTTTTGAGCATTTTTAGTTAATTTTAAATCACTGAAACACATTTTTATAAATTAGAAATCTTTAAAAAGAACTAAAATCTATTGTGTAAAGACAAACTGAAAACAAGAACAAGAGAAGTAAAAGTTTTGATAAATTCAAAACGAATAACCCCGTTCTTAAAATGACTGCATTCAAAAGACAATGATCTTAAGATGTGTCTGTGTGTGGAAATCATTCCGAAACCCAACACTAGGTGGCACATGAGTCTCATGAAGTGCCTTTCAAATGCACCACATAAAGAGTTTCTCTTTTGAAATCTATCAGCATCCATTAGATCCTATCACACCGTGAACTGCTTTCCAGCTAAAATGCTTGATGGCTTCTATTTAAAACACATGGTATCTCCGAGGAACGGCACTGCCGCCATCTGTAGTGTGTTTAGAGCCTAAAGGAGCCAAGCTGAGCGTCACAGATGAACGAGTGCGCGAAAGACAGAGAAAAGCAGCCACGCTCACTCAAAAAGCAACACCACGAGCAAGCAGTACCTGCACTGAGCCCCCCAGCCTCTCGGCCGTGAGATGTGACCCCAGAGTCTCCTTATTGGTCACTGGAGTGGGCTGAGACTCACTTCCTTTGGGCTCGGGTGACTGATCGACAGTGGAAGAGCATTTTGGGCGGGGAAGCATGGAAGGCGGGTGGGGTGAGTTGGATGGAGATTTTGAGGTATGATGGGAAGGGGCGGTGGGTGAGTAAACACAAACAAACCAAAAAATAAAACATTAAATAGAAGACATCTCACATGCAGAAGCTTGCTTAACTGCTATGATAAAAGTTAGAAGTGAATAACACAAACTAATAGAAATAATAATTAAAAGAATAAAAATTTTGAAAAAAAGAAATGTACAACTGAACAACTCAGCAAGCATGCAGAATTGACCGACAGCTATAGGAAATCAAAGCAAGTTTTTTTTGTTTTTGTTTTTTTACACAAATAATGACATGAACGGTAGCATCATAACGTTTAACATCAATAGACATGCAAGTACAAGCACAGGCACATAAATGAACAGCAATCTTCTACAATTGCAGCTATATGTTAGTGGATGTACATCAGGACGCATTTGATACATTTCATTTAATGAATGAAAGCAGCATTTTATTTAATGAATGAAAGATGTCAGAAGAATGAAGGGATGAGCCATAACGTAATCAGAATTTCCAGGGTGGCATCCTGTGCTGCACTGAAGAACACTGTCTATTTGTTAACAGATGTGTATTGGGAACAGGAGCACATTTTGGCAGCATTTTAATTTGTGATTTCACTGGAACATGGAAGAGCAACCAAGAAATGGTGTATGTGCTGGAGTTGTGTAATGACAGCAAGAACACAAAATAACAAAACTACCATCCAAAGGTTTTGGGTTTTTTTTTACAGTAAAGTTAATATTTATATATTTATATTCCCAATAAATGCCGCTTAAAAAAAAAAACCTTAAAAAGTGCATCTAAGTTTCCACAAACCATAAACAGCACTGATGATAAGAAATGTTTCTTAAGCACTAAATCAGCATATTAGACAGAATTCTGAAAGATCACATGACTGAAAATTTAAATAATAGCTCCTGAAAATGCATCTTTGACACTGCAATAATAAAATACTGTGTAAAATAATTTTGAACTAATAACATTTCATAATATTACTGTTTTACTATATTTTTAATCAAATAAATGCAGCCTTGGTCAGCTTACGAGACTTCTTTCAAAAATATCTGCTGACAGATTCTTGAAAGGTAGTGTATCTAGAGAATCATTACAGAGAGAATCATTCTTGTCCTGTTCACATTGTCATAATCATCAAGCTAAGACAAAGCAGATGTGGAAACACATGGACTTTCACCATATGGCCCTCATCTCCAGTCAGAACATTCATGGCCTACAGAAAGTGAAGACAGTGCTGATACTGCCACTGAACCGAAAGTATTTGGATTCAGCAGCAGAGAACTTTGTTTCTAAGCAACTGGCCACTAAAACAGATTTGTTTACACCAAGCAAGGCACAACTAACCAGCCTTCCATCCCACTAATTAATCACACGAATGATGTTCAAAAACTGCATTGCACAACTGTAACATCACACCAAACTTGAGGAACTCCTCCAACAACTTTTTGTCTGTCATCAATGTGTATGACCAAAAGCATCAGGGCTTAATCTGATTGGTTGCATATCAGGAGTGAAAAGTGGGTGGGCTTGGGCTATACTATATCTGGCTTCAAATGTGTAAGATACATTCTACACTGCACTGGAACAAATGAGATGTGCACTACGACCACCTAGAGTGATTAAGAACTGCACGGCGTACTTCCCTTAAGTGGATCCACTCAAGAGTTTAACTCACCTGGTTTTTGGTCTGCGGTTGTGCTTTGTCTCTGCTGCTCGGCTGGGGTGTGTCTGTGGGGATGGGGCCTATAGGTGTAGGCTGTAAAAGACAACAATGATCTCACCACTTGGAAATATACCCAACGTAGAATGACAAAGGCATGTGACAGTTGAAATTAACCAAAAAGCATTGAGGAAGTATCAGTGGAGGAAACAAACACTCACTAGAGGCTTGCCGACCCAGTCGTACTCGTAATCAAAGACGTAACCGTTCCTGTCGAAGAGGTCTGTGAAGAGCTTCCTTAGGTATTCGTAATCTGGTTTCTCAAAAAAGTCCAGTCGTCTCACGTATCTCAGATAGGTGGCCATTTCCTCTGCAGTGTCCAAAAACATGAAGAGTGTCAGTTCAGGGAAATGCTTCACATGCTACCGTGCTTGACATAACCAAATGGGTAGCACTGACCTGGGAAACTTTCACATAGCACTTCAATCGGCGTAGCTCGCTTGGTGTCGCCAATTTTCTGGTAACGTTCTTTCAATGTGTCCGCCTGCATGGAAAACACACAAATGATTTCTCACATACAAACTCTTCATGTAAGACTAAACCTGGCTGAAATGTAATTAAGCACATGCAACACATAAATCCAGGGCAAGATTTTGCCTCCGGTTATTTCTTTGAATAGGCAATGACTCACACAACAAAAGAAGATTGGTTTACTATTATTTTTAACACTGACTTTTTCATTCTCACCCTACTGTCACGTGCCTTCCATGTAATCCCTTTAAGTGATGAATTAACAATGGTGTGAGAGACAGCACTTCAGCAGGCAAGAGCAGAGCTTCTAACACCTGTGTGCGTTCAGAAGCAACCGCAACAGCCATGTGACTCATTGCTCTGTGACACATGGCTGAGCAACTGAAGCACAACACGAGCAGCTGATATCTGCATTTGTTGCCATGTCATTACACTTCTCAGTTACACTACTGTTCAAAAAATGTTGGGTCAAAAAGACTTTTCTTGAAAGAAATGAATAGGTTTTTATAACAATGTTGCATTCAAAAGCAACAGCAAAAGACATTTGTAATAGTTTAAAAAAGAGAAAATCTAATAAATGTTTTTTTCATAAACTTTTTAATTAATCAGAGAATACTAGATTATAATAGAACAACACTTTCAACAATGCTAATAAGAAATGTTTCTTGAGCAGCAGGATCATGTGACACTGAGCCATATTAACTTTTGCATTGTAAAAATTTAATAAAAAATTATTTAAAGAAAAGTGCAAACCTTCAAGCCCTGCCAGGGCAAACTGCCTCTCAGGAAGTACATAAACATATGGCCCAGTGCTTCTAGGTCGTCCCTTCTGCTTTGTTCTGAAAGGGAAGAAAAACAACAACTGTTACACGTCATACTGATGAATGCAACAGGTACTTTTTATACGGTAAAATGAAACGGGTAATTTAAAACTACTCAATTAAATGGGTTACATAAATATGAGTCACTCAAGAAAATTAAAGAATGTAATTTAAGGTGGGTTGCTGATTTTATTATTTTTCCCCTTCGCCCAAGAAATCAGTTTTAAAAAAATAAATCTAGAAAATTCACATTTTGGAAACACAAGGCTGGTTTTCATAAGAAAATTAAAGGAGAGCATTTAGTGCACACCTTTTCCCAAATGTGTGTTGATACTCATATACCGGGCAGTGCCAGTCAGGCTCTTATGCTCTCGGTATGGGATGTGTTTTTTGGTCTCGGGGTCTATGTATTCTTTGGCAAGCCCGAAGTCAATGATATGAATGGTGTGCTGCCTCTTAGACCCCGGCCGCCCCACCAAAAAATTCTCTGGCTTCACGTCTCGATATATCAAGCTCCGCGTATGAACATACTCCATCCGTGTTATCTGAAAAAACAAGGAAGATGCTGTTAAGGACATTCTGGATCAAAAACCAAAAACAACTAAAAAGTCCCACAAAAAACATGCCAGAGCTGAACGATTCCTAGAAATCATTTAGAAAATAGCCAAAAGAAATCCTAAATGTGTATTGAGACAAACCAAATTCGCTGAAAAAAGCCAAACAGCCTCTCTGACCAGGCACTTACCAGTTGAATAGCTATCATTAGGACGGTCTTGAGAGAGAAAGTGCGGTCGCAGAGGTCAAACAGGTCTTCCAGACTGGGCCCAAGCAGTTCCAGAACCATAGCATTGTACTTCCCACAAGGGCCAAAGTAGAAGACCTGAGGAACTCCCTCTGCAAAAACAAAAGACAAAACGATCATTTAATAACCCAGTGAAATACAAATGCACAGCTCTGAATCTCAATCTTTTGTTTTTGTCCTTTAGAGGAACAGATTTGTAATGCTATTTTCTTAACACCACCAAATGTTTAGCATCCTGTTCACAGCCAATAGAGGCCACCGTCTCCGACAGGACCCATAATGACAACACCTTGAACAAAACATTACTAACAAGCCCTTGGAGAGAGAGCACATCATGCAATTCATTAAAACAGCGACCATCTCTCGGTCACAGAGTTTACAGAAGGGCTGGAAAACAGCTGATCTGTCCCACATACACGATTCTGAAAGGTTAATGGAAGCAGGGCTGAACATCATTCAACAAAACTGATTTGCTTTTACTGAAACTATATAGCACAGTAGGGGTGAGTAATATACCAAATGAAACTTCATAGACTGGTATAAATTATGCAAAACAGTGGTGAGGAATAGGTGATCAATTAAACAGCTTGCACAATAAAGAAAAAAGGCTGTCCTATTGTATTGTTGCTAACATGACTATTATCAACTAAAACCAGTACCCAGTTTATTTTTTTACTTGGGTTTAAAAAAAGCAATGAGAAAAACAAATTTAAAATAAACAAATATTAAAATTAAAATAAGCATTCACAGCAAAACAAAAAGGGAAAAAAAATCCAATTGTGTGAATATATGTATAAATAATTTAGAATAAAATATATGTTTATATATTATATGTACACATTCATTCATAATAAAAGTGTTTAATGGTTGTTTGTTTTTTTATATTGTGCTATTTTTGCTAGCATCACCCACCCCAAGCACCATACTATAGCCTAAAGTTACAGACCAGAGCAAATAGTCTGGTGCAAATAGCAGGTGTTGAGCAGAATTTAATTTTTTGACGCCATCTTTGAAAAAAGCAAGCATTGCTGCGACTCCACAAAACAAGACCTCAAGGACACACAGTTCTTAACTGCTGCTCAATGCCAGTGTTTCCAATTCAATTCCAGATTGCCTGTGCCAAATCCCGTGTGTGTGTGTGTGTGTGTTCTTCGGTCCAATGGTCAGAGGCGCATGAGACGCACTGAGACAGCGGGCCTAGGAAAACCCAGCTCCAGGGAGGATTATAAAAGGATTTACCTGATCTGGCAAACGTCATTCCCACGGGTGGGGGTGCCGAACACGCGCACACACACACACACCTGCCTGCATTTTAGCCAGCCAGATCCGTTTGGAAACCACAACGATGATGGATGTGCCCACGGCAAGAGTGCAGCCAGGAAACTGATTCATCAAAGCACCAGATCGGAGGTTTAAACCCAACGCGGCAATCAGAAGAAGGAAAATTACAACCATGCGCAGCTGGATAACTTCCTTGAATTGTAAACAAGGCCAATCGCAGGTTTTTAAAGCATTTCAAATCATACAAAAAAAACTAATATTTTCTATATTATATAGGCAGAAATCATAGTTAAAAGAGAAGGCACAGTCAAATGTATCCATGCAGTCTGCAAAAAAAGCTGCACAACAGAGAGGCATGTGATGAGCAGTAATTACAGAGGCCACAAGCAGTATTTGGACACAAAGTCACAGCTCTCAATTAGGAATGAACCGATAACATTCTGACTGATACAGAGAATTAGAGCTTTATGTAATGGCAGGTATCCAATAAAGTGCTAATGATAATACCACCAAATATAACCTAAATCTAAACCTGTAATAAATAAAATTCAGTAAAATAAATTAATAAAACAAATCTCAATACAAATCAATTGTTAATATCAGCTAAACAACAAGAAATATAATGATAGTAAAAATAATCTAAAAACAGGCAAAAAACTCAGACTATGCTTTAATATCACTATTAAGCTGATAAATATCAATGTCATCCGATACTGATAAATAAAAATAATAAACCAGACATAAAAGAATGCATAGATGCATAAATGAACACAAAAAAAGACAAAAAAAATCAATCAATCAATAGACTAATGATGTTAGTCATCAGCGTATCATTTTTAGTCGATGTATGAAATCAGTTCAGTTCATACATTTTTAAACGTGGCTTAAGTGTCCAATCACCTATGTAGGCAGTCTTTGGCTTTATGGATTTTTTTCTGCGGTGCACTGTTGCACTTTTAACAGCCTCAGTGCAGCGACACTAAAGTTCAACAAGGAGATTTTCTGCCATATCACAACCCCACTCACTCACATCACTAACAGAGCCTGAGAGAAAACAACACAACTCATTGTTCATCAAACACATGTCCTCTCACAGCAGACAAACTGGAATGTCAAAGTTTAGCACACATGCCCGAGCGAAGGCTTGCATATTAAAGATTCAGCATGCAGCCAGAGAACAACAAGGCCCTGATTCCATTAGCGGGACAGTGGAGAAGAATCAGGGGCTGAAACGTGATCGCTCTAGCCAGCAAAGGTCCCAGTGTGACTCAGGAGATGAGAGGGCTTGCATTATCCACCCTGCTGCATAAAACATCCACAGACTGCACTGCAGAGACTTCCATGACCCTTTTTACGCAACGATTGAAAAGCCACTAACCAAGTCAAAGTCACACCATGCAACTCAGCTAAAAATAACTCTAAAGCTTTAATGAGCAGCAAAATAGCATTTAAACATTTAAACACAAGCTATTTAAAGCAAGCAAGACACACGGCAGCAGAAAATTCCCCTTCATTGCACTTTAAAATGCCTTGCACTTTAAATAATTGACAGAGGCATAAAACTGTACAAAACTGTTGATGTTGATGATGCAAAGATCCTGTGTATGATAAATGCAGCACTGTGACATTAAGAATTAGAAAGAGGGAGTGGCAAAATGTCCCAGGAAGTATACAAAAATGACCTGGACTCCTTTTGTAGGGAGGTAGAGAATTAACACTCTTCTTTAGCTGCAGGTTTAAGTGAGCAGAGGTTCTCCGGTTGCTTAAGATGAGTCTCACAATGGCAGCTCCCCTCAAAGGATTCTCTGCCTGGAAAGCTGGAGGCTCTAGTTTGGTTGTCTCCTCTTAGGCTTCATAAAACCTTTAGATCCAGATTTTACAACTGTGAAACACAGGATCCCGCTGACTTGCTTTGGAAAGCGATTATGTTCACTTTGATGCGATGGCTATGCATTACCAGAAGGCCAGGTTGTGTAAGATCCAGGGTCACTTTGAAAATCAGAGGTTGAGTAACTTACAGTTTTTGAAACTGCATTCATCTATTTGGAGCTTGGTGGTCTTTTGTTGTTCCAGTATATTGTTATGTCTCATGTCTGTATCCTGAGATTTAGGCCTTGGATTCAGGGTCAGGATAAAAGACATGCATCAGCGAAAAAGGCATCAGAGAGGAAGAATAATCCAACACTCTCTGAACCGCAAGACACATCAATCAATAGAAGACTAGAAAGAAAAGAAGCAAGATCTTAAGGTCAAGGTTTGACATGTTGAGCAATGTAAAATGCAGCAAAACACCACAAGGGACAGTTAACCCACAACCCAACATATTTTTGAGTGAATTATTCCTGTAACACACCTCAAAATCTTATTTTATAAAATGGTAAAAAGACAAACTATCCAAATAATACAGGGTTTGTGCAGGTTTTATGAAGGTAAGACTAATTTTAAGGTCAATTATAGAAAATGTAAAAAATAAACAAGATTTTCTAAATATAGCTAAACATGTAACCAGGGTCCGAAATAAACACTCGCCAAATGCGAGCAAATTCTCTGTCTGGCGAGTTAAATTTAAAGCGCCATCCGCCACATGGCGAGTAAAT
>JAUCMS010000145.1:8210484-8239996 GCA_032357445.1 Enteromius radiatus | reverse complement strand
GAATACTTAGGACCATGTGATATTTCAGTTTTTCTTTTTTAATAAATCTGCAAAAATGTCAACAATTCTGTGTTTTTTTTTTGTCAATATGGGATGCTGTGTGTACATTAATGAGAGAAAAAAATGAACTTAAATGATTTTAGCAAATGGCTGAAATATAACAAAGTGAAAAATTTAAAAGGGTCTGAACACTTTCACTGTACATAATGTAATGTATGGAAAGATATTTAATTGGGAATTGATGGACATTTCTTAATTAACCTTCACTTTCAGTTATCCATGGAATAAGTCTCTCATCTGAATGCCAGTTTATGTAAATTGTTAGTTGTGACAATTGATTAAATGTTAAAAAAATATATAATTCAAGTTGCATTTAAACACTGGATACAACCACCGATCTGCAGACTCCATAAGACCACTGCACAAAAATTACTTATTCCACAAAATGCTGAAGATCTTTTATCAGTATTTTTTTGGTGATGGCAAAAAAAAAATTATTTCAGCTAAAAAATTTGAGTCTGTAGACAATAAAAGATTAAATTTAAATATGTGCAGATCTATTCACAGTTTATTGAGAGCACACACGAGCAGTTGATGTACAAATCCCCATAGCAGCTCTGAATTGCTCAGTCTGTAATGGACAGATGCTGGGGTGAAATGGGCCAGACAAAGCTTTCAACTAAAATGAGTGACTTCTTTCTAAAGAATACTTGTTAAATAAAGAATACTGTTTTATTGATTGTCTTTCCCCATGGCCAAACTTCTACTGTATAAATCTATGGCTATTGATGAGCCGCATTTCTTATGATGAGAGAAACATGGCTAAAATTGAGTCCATGTGTCAGGCTTTCATAATAATTATTTTCTATGCTACATAGTTTTTAATATTGTGGCAAGCTCATTACAGTGCGATCATTTTGTATGCTATTTGCAATTTCACATCTAAAGAAGAATGAAGCATGAAACAAAAAGTCAGATTATAGATGACTGGAAAGTTGTACTCAAATCAGTGTCTGTTTTGTCTCTTGCTGTGAAAGGCCTGCTCAGGCTTACAAAACAAACAAAACACAGACAAGTTTCAGTGGAAAAATAGGATGTCGATTTTCATTTAGGTCTTAACTTTACTTATTTTTAATGCATTAATTAGTTAAAAGCACACTTTAAAATGTTTGTTAATTCAACAAAATAAATAAATAAATAAATAAATAAATAAAAACACTAACATAAAAACCTGTTAACTAATAATCCTTGCTAGATTTTATTTTCTCTCAGCTGTGCCAAGAAAAAAAAAACATGGTGAAAAATTGCATATGGTTTAACAATGCATTATGCATGATTACATTATTATTATATATATTTTTTAAATTGTAATTTTACTAATTTATAGGTTATTTTAAAAATATAAAAAAATAAAATAACAACAAACTACCATATAATTCATGGTGACAAATAGCTAAAGAACATTCAGATGTCTCTTTGCAACACATTATTATTCATATATTCTCTTTTAAAAAGTTTAAAAACAAACAAACAAACAAAAAACTAGACATATAGTAAAAAAAAAATACTTATAAAAATAATTTATTATTCCAATCACTGCTTATTTCAATATTTACTTATCAAAAATCTTTTATAGGACCTGAGCTAACATGGACTAACAATGAACTACTGTATTTTTATTTGAAAACATTGCCACTACTTTTATGGTGAATTTCTCAAGGAGCTATTTATTTTAACTGATTTTTTTGTACTCATACATCTATGCCTATTATATTTGACGTCTTGTATTTTCACATACACTTCTTGTACAGTCTGTTCTCAAGCCCTTAGCACTCGAAGATCCTTGTGTATACAAACTTCTGTGATAATGTGATGTGATGTGTCATAGTGGCAACTATTGCCGAGCATGAATTCCTCTCTATATTTATAGACTGTGTAGGCCACCAGTTCTGGAGAGAGAGAGAGAGAGGGGGGGGGGGGTATAATTATTTTCCCTCTGAAAAATCTTATTTTGATTCTCATGACATTGTAGATTAATTGCCAATATTAAAAATAAATATTTAAACCAGTCAAGCAGAGACAAACAGATTCAGATGTCAAATCCTTCTCAGAGGTTGTGGGCGTCTTTAAACAGTTACTTAGCTTTCATATTTGCCTGATTTAAATCCAGTGCAGAAGCATGAAAGGGATCAGAATTCGACAGCTTTAAGAACTAAAAGCATGCGCTGTCAGTATATCATCTACAAGCGCCGCTGCTGGATCATTGTGCTGCTCTGCATGCTAGACCGACTGAGAAGAAAAATATAGCCATTCTGAAAAGCGCACTTCAGTTTCATGGCCAAGGGCTGCTGTTCTCCTTTTTTGATGGGTTTTTCAACTATATGCCCTGAAGTAAAATGAAACAAGTGTGCTGAAGAGGGAAAGAACTGTCAGTAGCCTTCATTCACTTGGAGCTTTAATGACAGGATTCTATTGTCCAAGGAAAACCATCAGCACTCAATGTCCTGACTAGAACACAAGCTCAAGAAATGCCTACCTTTTTCTTTGATTTGAAGACGTTACATCGAAACACGTTGCTCTGTCCATCTCTTGCTATGTAACTGAAGATCTTCAGATCTTGAGAGTCGTGTGATACATAGAATATCCTGGAAAAAAGTAATATAAATGTTCAGTACTTTCATGGACAGTAGATTTAGTCAGAGTAAAAAGTATGTACACCTCTGGAACCATTAAAAGCTTTTATTCCTGGATTTGGTCATTTGTCTTGCTATATTTTGGTCCAATCCACCACAGTGAACCCTTTTATAAGGAATCCATTAATGCTGTGATTAGAAATGACCTTTGGCTGTGTATTTTTGTTGGGCACCTAAACAAAAATGCTGCTTTAAGTGTAGCAAATATTCTATTGTGACACTGTGTGAGTGAATTTACCCCAAAACAAACAAGACTTGTATGAAGGAACAAGGAGCAACGCAGATCTGAGTGGAAAACACTACATAAACCAAAAGATAAATAACAGACACCATGCAAATCCAGATCAATTTCCTTCACAACAGAGTAATGGATTTGCTACAGAGCTTGCATAAAATGCCAATGCAACTGTCACAAGGCACTGAGGAAAATCCTGAGCAGAAAACTTGTTGAATAAGATGAATAAAACACATCTATGTTGTCAATTGCAACAACTTTCATGCACATCAACAGAAAACCTCAGAGAAAACCTTAAAGTGCCAAAGAAATGACAAAATCTAGTTTGCTAGACAATGTGACACATTCACCAAGAAAAAGCAAGTTGGTTTGGTGGGGGTACTTTGTGTTTTGCTATTCACTAAACCTTGACAGACTAAAAGAAAAGAATGATTTCAGATTGTTTCAGTGGGTTTGTCAGGGAGTGAATAACTGGCAGCATGGAGCAGAAAACCTTCTGTATATACAGTACAAAACACTTCTTAAATGAACGTGTGGAAATTTGAAATATCAGTATGGATTACAAATGATGAATTTACTTGAACTTGCACAGTACTGTCAATAATCAATAAAACAATAAATGGAACACAACAACAACAACAAACAAAAACTGCTCATGGGGGTGAAATTTACATAGTCATCATATCTTGTAACCAACAGCTCAACTGAATAGATGTGTTTCTAAAAGTTGCAAATACTTGCATATGTGTACATAGTTCTGAAGATGGATTAAGAAAGTGGAAAAAGGGTCGACAATATAAAGAGCAAGTTATTTTAATTTTGCTTTTTTGCTGGAAAATGGAAAATAACATTGTTTTTACACAGAAGAATCCATAATACAGCCTGTCTTAAATAATGCATTACTTGCTATAAAATACGATAGCAATTTGAATTAGCCTACATTTAAAAATGTTCAAAAACTAGTTATATAACCACTACACTCTTGGAATAAAAAGCATTAGCTACTACAGCTTCTGAAAGTGACCAGTGTTTGAGCATCACATTAAAAGTAATGTCTCAAATCTGAAAACGTAATTTCAACATCAATATAAACAAACTAAATAATACCACTTATTTTATATCAACGTAACATTGCTATCTGTATATTATTTATTATAATTGCCTTTCAAGAACTTCTTTAATACCACAGCAAACACTAGCAGCATAAGAAAGTTCAAACATGATTAAAGGCAAGTAAACAGCCAGTAAATGAGAACAAATACACAAATGATAAGCACAAATAAATGCAATATAACATTTACTAATAAAATAAGGGCTAACAGTAGTATTCAGGTACAGAAAAGTGATAATTAAGGGTAAAATAACACTATAAAGCACTATATTGCAGGGTCAAAACACACACACAAAAAAATGACATTAAAATTTTAATTCAATCACCATCACTGATATCAGTACACTTTTCCCAATTATCTGTGAATACATCAGTCATGATATACATCACACCTCTCTAATTATCTAAGACATTAGAAATCAAATACTATATTGATCTCTCCACTGAAGAGGTTGACCTTTTGTGATTAAGGCCTGATAGTGAAGAAATCTGTTTCTACAGCTCACAAACATCCTGAGCTATTGTTGTATTATGCAATATTTCTGTACGATCACTATAGTCTTGATTTGGACCAGTGCAGACTTGATACGTATCCAGCATTCACACTACTGAGAATGCCAGCATGTTACATGTCAGAGCTTGCCGATACAAGATTGCAGATGCTAAAGGGATCGAATACACCCTGCATGGAAGATGTACCTAAACACCAGTCCGCTCAGGGATACATTCTGATACACAGCACTGGACAGATGGGTGCAGAGAAACCCCACTCATTAATTGAATTCTCCTTCGTTGCTGTTGACACTTCAGGCAGACATGCCGCATCAGCGATTTGCACAGATGACACATGCTGTTTAAGAGCTTTTTTCCCCCGTCACTTTAATTCATCAAGTCTGAAAGCAAAATGAAGAGCTGAAATATCTGCTGAGTATATGCAATGCACACCACTCCGCCCATCATCATAGAAAGAGAGGGAGTTTACTCCACAATCATTACGTAGCTTTATTTAACGGGTTGCTCTGCTTGAGGAATGTCTGATTAACAATGCAATGAGTATCTACCAGAAGGCAAAGTGCTGCTTTGCTCATTTCTGAGATATATATGCCATTGACTAAGTAATGCTATTTCTATATTCTATGGAAGTGCTCCCATTTAACACGGACAGAACAGGCTAAAGTGATAATACATTAACATGAAGATCTCAAAGCATTCATCCTGATTTAATGAAAAATTATGAATAAATCAATAGTGATGACTTCTAGGGATGCCTGGCTTAGTTAAAGATGTGTTTTGCAAGGTCCCTGAAATAAGTAAAACACCCCCTGAATGAGTTTTTGTCTTGTATTTATATCATATGACAAGTGTTGTTGTTTTTTTCCCGCTGAATAGAATCAGTGCTAATGTGATTTTATACAACAGTTCAAGTTGTTATATTTCAGATGGGCTACAACACTGAGGAGAAACAGGCAATGAAAATATTACCCATAAATCCACAGCAGAACTGTTGTCTCCAACACATTTGTGATTTGTTTCTGAATGAATCGGTGGACTAAAGATTCAATGGCCCGTTTATAAACATTACTTCACTCCTGAATGAATCAGAAGCTTGAAAGAATCAATGAATGAATCAGTCAACTGACATTTACTGCCACCAACTGGTAGTATTAATATATAATTATTGTGTGTGGTTTCTCTCATATCCTTGCTTTTCTTCACTTTTAAATAGCTTGTAACGGCAGAGTGCGCCTTTTACTCTCACTTATTTTTAAATTGGAGGTAATTTGACATAAAACACTGTTTGTTTTTAGTTTGAGCTTAAGAATGCAGAATTAGCAAATTAGCAGCAATTCAGGGTCAATGTTTAGTATCAACAACTAAATACAATGTCAAACTCACGTAGCCTTTATTAATCATAGAAATTTTATTACAACTACTAAAAATACACCATGTTATATACACCTGCCTAATATAAAATAAATAACTTAAGTTTAAATAGGCAGACTACATACACAAAAAATAAGTAAACACTGTGAAACCAAATAAAGAAATGTAGAACATTTATTAGCAAAATAAATTGGAAAGCTTCGAAGCACGGCATGCACCTTGATGTCAAATAAAATATACATTTTATATATAAATAAATTATTATAACATCCAAAATCACCTTAGATAAATGGCAAAAGTGAACAGGTTTTCAAAATCCAAAATACTGCAAAACAGGCCTTTTCGAATTTTGTTTTGAAACTAAATCAACCGCTATCATCTTGTATGTCCCACCTCACTCTCAGCTTGACTCACTCGCATGGTGAACGAAATCTGATCTGGTGTTAAGGCTTAAGACAAATAAAAACGAGCTGTTCCTGGCCGTTGGATGAGAACCACTAATCTAGAAACCATCTAGTATTTCCCCAAAACACCCAAGCAATTACAGAAACACCCCAGCAACCATTCATCCCATTATAGCTACCCAGAACATAGCATGGCAATCACCTAATAACAACCCAGAATACCTTAATACCCCAACAACCACCCACAGCAACCTAACATTGTGTAATAAGGTAATAAAACAAAACTGGACCAATTCTTCAAGATGTTGCTTCATCCAGCATGCACTGAAGTAAAAAATCTGCCCTATACCGACATCACTTCCAAACTCCCCTGCCGCTCTTGCAAATTTTTCCAATACGTTTCTACACAGGCAAGTGCAGTCATGAGGACTGTACAGACGGAGCCATGATTTCCTCTGCACTTTACTACAAATGAGAAATCTGAATTATTGATGCCTCTTATTATATGTCTGTTAATAACAGCAGGCCAGTTCTCCCTGCTCCTGGTGCCAAGTTTATGCTCTGGGTGACAGTATAGATGCACAAATGTCACCATTGCTCTTCAGAACGGGGGCAACAGCAGGCATTCTCACACCTTCAGAGCTGACACGGCCCCAATCCCATCATCCTAAAAGAGTCCCCACACAGACATGATTCAGTCTCTTCAGCTTGCAATCAAACACACTCACAAAAGCTGTCAAAAGCCTCCTGGGGTTGCTGCTCCTGGTTTAGCAGGCTGTTGGGTAGCAAAAAAAATCATTGTAATCACTCAACCAGGCACAAATTAGAGTCAAACTCAAGTGTTATCTTCATGGAAGTGCTTTTGGATGTGACTGTTTATTCATTCATTGTCCTTAAACGACTCGAAATGTTTTAAAACGAAATGCCTCCATTCAAGAGGGCCAACAGACCCCAATCGTTTCACTGGTTTTCAGGTCTGCCAGATAAAAATAAATATTGTCCTGACATGTCCAGCGAGTCAGAGAATTGCATGGGCATGTTGTCAAGTTCAAGCAGCAAATTTTGGCGAAGATGATTAATGTCTTTTCATTAGGCTTTTATGCGATTCTGCATTTGCTGTGGACACGCAGCCAAATAGGATTTTAAACCGCACATTTATACTTCCCATCAGCAGCGGTTACATAAGGAACAACTGCTTTGCAAAGAACAAACACTTTCTAAGCACTTTCTCCTCTAGATTATTTGTTGCCAGTCTGATTACCATACAATATTTGCATTTTCTGCAGAGCTACAAAGCACAGAAGAACATGTTAGGTGCTTCTTTTCATTTTCACAACAACAATCAGGGTGTCCTTTGGTAACACGCTGACTTTGTACTGTGACTTTAAAAAGCCTAGATTACATGGCATCCAAATTGATTCATTTTCTCAGTTAATATGTGAAGGTACACAACTACTATTACAATACCTCTATGTGAATTGTCATCATGTTCTTACAAATACAAAGTGCATGTTGGCCTCTACTGCCTAATTCGTATGATTGCACAAAATGAGCTCATGAATATAAAATTGCTCGATTTGGCATGATTGTAGTAGATTAGAACAGTAATGGTTCAACAAGCAGCATCTTGAATGATTCATTTCTCTACTGTGTGGTATGAATCTATGATTACTGGTCATAAATACTTCAGAAATAAATTAGTCTAACTGTGTTTTATGTCTGTTTGATGCATTTAAGCACTTTTAATAGCACTGTTAAAAAAAAATCTAAACTAAACCACAAAAGCTTAACACAGAACTGTGTGAGATGAAGATTAAGGTCTGCATACACATTAAAGGTTCAAAAAAGCTCAAACATGTGAGATCCTGAAATGTAAAACGATGAGCACGGGCAATTTTAACATTAAAACTGCTGTAGTGATTACAAACAACAGATAATACTTTAAACAGCTAGAATAAATCGATCAAACAATAAAGAGGTGTTATAACGCTTTTTGTTTTAATGAATAATTGTGTATTTAAATACTGTATTTGTTATTTCTTTAATTCATTAAAATTCAGGAGAGAAGGTGTATTCCTCAGTTTTTTGGAATGTAACATGTCAGCGGTATGCTGATGCTCATTTTAAGCCCTCATTTTGCTTTCAGCCTCTTCCTTTTTTACATTCCTTGCCATTTTTTCCGTCACTGCCATTATATCTCAGCATTCATCTTTTTCATCTACAAATGTATAACAGAGGTCTGCTATGTGATCCAAGCCTGAAGGGACCCAACCGTTCAGGATTTAACTTAAATTTATTTTGAGAGTGCATTTTTTTTTCTCACTGAGGCTGCACTTATTTGACCAGAAATACTGTAAAAACAGTACAGGGAAGTATTACTACAATTTAAAGGTGCCATAGAATGGAAAACTGAATTTACCATGGCATGGTTGAATAATAACAGTTCAGTACATGGACATAACATACTGTGTCTCAAACACCATCGTTTCCTACTCCTTATATAAATCAAGTGTTTGAAAAAAGGTCAAATTCCAACACAACACAGACTGTTTGGTAACAGTCTAGAGGCGTAATTTCGCTCACCACATTTGCATATACCCGTTCTACTGAAATGAGCACCGCTGAGAAACAGCCAATCAGAGCAGACCTCCTCATTATTATTCATGAACCTCCCAAATAAGGCAAAAACAGACTGTTTCATAGGGTCACATTTTAGGGTTGTAAATGGACCTGTAAAACTGTTTCTGGGCATTTTCTCCCCTTACCTAAGCCACATACCTTCTATGTACATATCAGACAACAATTTAAAATATTCTCTCAATGCATTCTATGGCACCTTTAAAATAACAATTTTAACACCAATTTATTCCTCCAATGGTAAAGCTTTACTGGCAAAACCCATTACATATTCCTTTATTTTCTAACTGTGCTTTTCACAAGTGCTATCAAATAGATGAGAGATTTTAAGCCTAGACTGACTTTCCTGACTTGGCTGTTGTACAGAAAGTAAAACAACAAAAGGGAGAGAGAGACGTTCCTGATAGTGAAGGAGGAAAAGAGGTCTTGTGCTGACATTGCCATTTAAACTTTTCATTAGGAAAACATAACAATGGCACAAGACTTTCCAGCACACAGCTTTAAACTCTCTAGCTGACTTCAAAAATGTTTTTGTTCAATTTTCTGTGGGTCTTAGCAGTTAGCACAAGCTCCAGTGGGAGTTCAGGTTCCACTTGTATAATTTCCTGATCTTTTTTCCTTCAATTCTTGTCAGCATTTAATACTTTAATCTCATATCAACTATTAGATCATTTATTTTGACAAGCATTTAAAAAAATCAGCAGGATGCAGCAGAAACTAACTTACAGTTACTTATGATCTATATTTCCAATATTTGGTCAAATAAAAGGTTTAAAAGTATTTAGTCAATAATTAATTAACATGTACACTGTAAAAATAAAAACAACAGCTAACGAACTGAAAACTGACAGAAATGTGTAAAAAAAAAAATATATATATTGGAACAAAGATTGTTTTGTATGTTAATATTCCGCCATGTTTTTTTTCCCTCATCAACAGTAATTATGAATTAATATAATACTTTATTGCAGCGTCTTTGTTATTGCTGACAAAAACAATCAATCAATCAATCAATCAAGTATAGTTTCTGTCCTATTTGTTGGGTGCATCTATAAAATATATCTACACACACGAAAAAAAAATGAATAAAATAAATAAAATAATATGGAATTATTATTTTATTATTTAAAAAAAAAACTACTAACAAAAACATTAAACAAAATAAATTTAACTTAATTGATGAAAATAACAGCTACCATAATCCGTCAAACTAAGATGAATTATTAACGACAACCAGGCTGAAGCACCATTGGTGCACAGGATACGGTCTTTAAAAACAAAAACAGTACCCAATTTCATCAGGAGATCTGTTCACTGTAAAGGGGAAACATTTATCACCTTTGAATGTCTATTCTTTAAGGAACAGATGAGTTTGTACAGTAATCACTTTGTATTTCCTTCTGCAGCTTTGACGGACTCTGAATGGATGTGTCTGGTACGCAGTGACAGGGCAGTAAAGAAAGAGGAAGGCGAGAGGAATCTCAATCTCAGTGTCGTAAGCTGCCAAGCGGGTCAATAATTAAGAGCCATCCGTCCATTCCTCGGAGCTCCCACTGACACATCTAATGAGACCTCTCTCTGCTCTCTCCGCTCTTGGAAATCTACAAGCACACACACAACTGTCTCCTTCCAAAGACAAATGGTGTCACCCACTTCAAAAGATCTCACAGCAAAAACAAAGACAACAGATATGCATAAAAGGCAATAAAAAGGCTGCAAAAAGCTGGGCCAATCTGGAGTTTGGATCATATAAATGAGTTTAAGAAATCTATTAATACTTCCAATTGTAATAAAAGGAAAGAAATAAAACCATAACCAAGACAATTCAGGTGAATTGGGGGCAGGGGGTAAATGTAAAACCTCATTAACATGATTTCTGAAATGCTTTAAAGAAATATTTTATATTGAACCCTAATAGATGCCAGAACATCTGACCATATGTATAAAAGATTTCACATGGTCAATGAAAAAATGTGATTAGTGACCTAGAAAAAGTGTAGAATCTTAAATATTTCTGTACCAAAACTTTGCTATAACTGGTAAAAAATATAATACTATAAAAGTAAATATATAAAAACTATTTTAAAATTAATTATGTCCAGCTTATAAAAACAGCAAAATGAAGAATCATACCACTGGATCATTTAAAAATGAATAAAAGCAAATAAAAAGCTATTTTTTTTCGTTGAACATAGAAACTCAAATATTTCTTTATAATTATAAGTCATCACATTGCTTTATTTGACCATTTAAAATAAATTAGTAAAAGAATTAATTTTTTTTCTTAATTAAAATACAGAAAGTGAAGAAGCTAAATAAAATAAATAATTAATTAATAAAGGGAAGGAAAATAAGAACGTATTGTGCGATCTCAGAAAATAAATAAATTGGGCATTACTGTAGCTTATATGAAAAGTTCATAACTACTAAATTATTAATTGTTTATGTTACAGCTCCATGGCTTTCTATAAAAATATATAAAAATAATGTTTGCCTTAGATAAAAAAAAACAAAGAGAAAAAAAAAAAAAACTAAAGTTTCACTTTGATAAAAACATTTTCATAAGCAAGTAAAGAATCCTAGAGGAGACTTCACAATCCATCAAAACACACAGGTCAATAAAAAGAGAGCCTCAAGCCTCAACTACATTGTGCTTAAAGTGCCTTTCCAAACTTCAACGCTCACATTACGGAATTCACCGAAGTAAAGATGATGCAGTCAACTCCATGTACTGTACAAGCTGCTCAGTTAAACTTCTTCAAGGTTGGCTAAGGATCAAACAGTGTGGGATATTTGGAAGTTTTATGTGCATCATCTCCAGGTCTAAACCAGCAAAGTCTCAAAGACCAATGTTCTAGAGGTGTGTGCTGGATACTCACGGACGATCGCCGCTGAAGTTATAGCTTATGACTTCCCAAGCCTCTTGTAATTGAGTTTAACACTAAACAGAGGGAAATAGACAAGCCTCTGTCTATGCAGTAAGCCTTGCCCATGAGCAAATCTGCCTCCGCTTCTGCTTTATCACCAGTCATTCAGAGCATTCCCACAGTAATCACACACAAACAGAGGACATACTCGGCACATTTCATTAGCCACACACCTCACACCCCGCATGGCCTCCGGAGGCTCATTTAGAAGACCAATGTGGTGGACCTTTTATGTATTCATGGAATATCGGATGCAGCGCTACAAGCTAAATGTGCTGTGCGATGAGCTTTACGCAAATGAAAGTTCGGGTACAGAGCTATCCGAAATTACGTATCCGTCTGGCACATAAATTGACAGCATTCATCTGTGAGTTTCTTCAAGGAAAACATACAACAACAACAGCCGTTCAGGCCTTCTCATGCACAATTTCCAAAAAGCAAGGTTTGTAAAATAAGAAATCCAAAATAAAGCATTATGGAAATGTCGGTATAAAACTTTTGCTTCAATTTGATGTTTTTTTCTTTGAAATCACTTTCTTCTTAGGTTTATTAGTGTTGTATGTTACATGTAATGTTGTCAAATTAATATTTTTTGCCTGTTTCACTTTAATGACCATGATGGTGTTTAGTGTTTGTGTGAATGACACTGAGCACCTTCTATATGTGTTCATATTTAAAAGCTGCTTGTCATTGGCTTTGGTTCATCATGTGACTTTCTCATCATCACCTGCATTTGGTGCTTATTGTATTTCAAAGGTACGAAACAGATTTCAGTACTTTTAATAGGATAGTATAATAACATCAGTTAATAAAATTACGGTATTTAACTGTAGATTTAACTTAAAACTGTAAAACCTAAAACATTGTTAACGTATTTTTCCAGCAACCACAGCTGCCATTTTTTTACCATAAATTTGACAGTTTTTACGCCATATTACTTCCCCCGGATGAAGCGGAAGATGATGGATGGATATAATTTATTATTTTTTTTAATGGTTTTGATTGCTTCTATTGTTCTCACTTGTAATGTTAATTTTGTTTCAAATATTTATTTTCTAATTTAATTGGTTACATTGCAGAATTAAATTTTTTTTTACTTCTGTATTATTTTACATTAACTTTGATTTGATCATAAATTATCATAAACTGCTTTGCAATGTGATCTTTACGTGTGAACACCCACAAAGCTAACCCAAATCATCAGAGATTCATGTCTTTTATGAAACGACTAAAATCCAATCCAATGAAAGTTTGACAAACCTGAATGCACATCATTGCAGCAATCAAATATTCATTCCTACATATGAAATAATAATTAAAAGTATAAGAAAGACCTAGCTACAGAAAGTTACTTGGGGGGAAAATGTCTATACTTTTCTAGTTAGTGAAAGTTTGAGAAGAGGCAGGAAGCATTGAAGGAAATGATTAAATGATCAACTTCTAGATGGAAACAAGTACGAACTTTAATAAGACAGAGACAACTAGACCCTTGTGACAGTATGGAAAAGATTTCCCAGAAGGGCTTACAATCTTTCCTGCACACTTAACTGATAAAGGGTAGCAGGATAGCAGAGAAAAAAAAATCTGGAGAAAGTGAACTAAAAAAGAAAGCTTTTGGGAAATCCTACATTGCTGACTCTCTAACAGCTCATGCTGGGTTATGCATCACTGTAAAGAATTCAAACACAAGCTTCCCACTGTTCCTGCAAGTATGCAGATGCTTTGTTCTTTGTAAATGTGTACACTTTACTGTGAATACACATTCATATCTGTACATCTTACTACCAAAACAGGGAACTGGATGTCAGTCCAGACAGAGCGGTTCATCTACAAACTGGAGAGAAGAAAAAAAAAAAAAAAAAGCCCCATGAGACCTTGGTTAAGGTGGCACAACATGGAATAGGCACTGTAACGCACAGACTTTGACTGGCTTAGTTCATAAAATGAAACAAAGTTTGATTAATAAAAAAATAATCAAAATAAACAATTGTTCTGCCAAGAAGTTCAGTTCATTAGCTAAACTCTGTATAGTTGCCAAGCAATATAGCAACTTGGCACCTTACTACAGAACTCAAATTAACATATGCAGTCATCAGTTTGCATACACCACTTTTTGTACAAGAACTTTAGACATGGCTTATCCAATCAGGTTTCAGACCTGGAACCAAGTGCTTTATATAAATATTATATATATATACCACCCCCAAAGAGAGACAAAGATTATGTTTCTCTTTGAACTGAATTTGCAGTTGCATTGACTTCAGTGTGATCAAAGCTTTCATTGGTCGTCCAGCATAGGAAACAATTTGGATAATATAACTGTTATCAGGGTGTGCTTAAAACAACATTTGACAGCAATGTCATGTGCATTCAAAAAGGAAATAACAAATTGCACTAGCACACACTTCATGTGTGACTGCCTAATTACTGAAATTTACACTAAAACTGCCACCACCCATAACCTGTTCTTCACACCCTTTGAAGTGACACAAACTAAACAAGCTATTGGATAAACTTGCAAAACCATTTTGAGGAGTCTCAGACATGATGACATATGGGCCGTCCCAAGCGACCACATTTGAGATGAGTGTCAGTACCAGGTGTAAACAACTGGTCGCTCGTCATCAGACGATCTATAACGGATGTTATTAACTGGCGAACTTCGAGCTGAGCATAAACACTGAAATACTGCTTAATCAGGTTAATGTGTGAGGACATTAAATTAAGCAAATAAAGTGAAACTGCATCACCACAGCAACACTCATTAAAGGAATAAAATGAATAGTCTCTGCTTCGTTACAAAGCAGTAGAGGTGTGGCTTACATGATTTTCTTCAACACCCACCCGATTATGGTCCACAGCTACAGCATGAGAATGAGAAGTTAATAAAATAGGTATTATGAAGGCATGGGATGGCATTTAGAATGAGCTATTCAAATTTTCATGGGCCATTTTAGCTGAGGGAGGATCTGAGGAATAAGCTACTTTGGTGGTCTACATTCTGAAACTGCTTTAAAGCATGAGGCCAATGCAGGCCTCAAAGGGTGAATATAAGGGCAGGATGTGTGGCCAAGTGTGTGTTTTAGGATCACAAGGGTTGATCTATAGGAAAACTGGATTATTCCCAAATTCTACAACATAAATCAGATATTTTTTTTCATGATCACAACTTGGGTGGTTAGGCCATTACCAAAAATATTTATTTGCATATAGTCAACATTATTTTACACAGTTTTAATAAAAATATTACTAATGATAACAATAATCATTCATGTAAAATAAATGCAATTAATACTTTTATTTAGCAAGTATGCATTAAATTGATTGTGACACAATTTTACAAAATATTTCTATTTCAAAGAAATTATGACAAGTTTCCACAACATTAATTAGCAGTTATTAATAATAACTGATTTAAGCATTATAAAAATAAGAAAAGTTAACAAATATATATTTTAAGCTATAAACCTTTGAGCAAATGCAGCAACTTTTTTTCTTTATTAAAATAATTTTTCACCCAAACATAACAGCACCTTTCAAATACACAGGCGATATAGAGGAAAATAATTGCTTTTAAGTTTGTTGTGTTGAGACATTATATTGAGGGTTGGTTAAATTGTACATGGAACAAAATGATGACAAAGACTCCCAAGGAATGCAAACTGGACAAAAACCTTAACATCACAGAAAATCCTATTGCTCTAAGGTAAGCTCTTCAACGCTTCAGATATAAATATTAAAACCTGCCACGCATTCAGCTCTCCATGCAGTTTTCATTGTTTGCTACACAAACAGTGAATGTAGTCCTTGTTGTTCTAATCAGACAGATTCTTATTTATAATTAAGACGGGTGACCTGATTCATATGCTGGTCTATTCTGGCAATCAGCCACACACACACACACACACACACAATATGGATTAAGTCAACATTTCAAAAGCAGCAGACTCATAAACACATTGATCAGAGCCTGTAGCTACAAAAACCAGCCACTTATTATTTATTATCTTGAGATTATGTGCTTTTCACCTTGAACATACTGTTATGTATTCCGCCTCTTGTGGCGACTGTCGAAGCATTTCACCAGTGATACTGGTGAAGGGGAATGTGAGGATCTGGAAGAACAATCACATGTACCTTTGCCAAACATCTCCTAAAAACATATTCCTGGACAATAAGAGAGACAGCAAGCAATCTGCAGTAGGAGAGAGATGCATTTGGGAGAAATACATGCCTGCCAAACCTTGCATAAACATGAAGATGCCAGTATGTGGGGTATCCATCATGATCAAGTTAGTTTTAATCATGTATTCATGTATTACCGGCTGCTTGTGTGGATACTCTGGGACTAATGGGAGTGTATTCAGGAAACACAACTAATGGTTTGTGTGTCCTCAACACAAGCAAACACAAACAATATGCACAACGTGCTCACACACACATACCCTTGAACAAGGACGATGGAGAAAGCTTTTCATATTCTAATGGGGACGCTGTGCTCACATGTTGCCTGGGAGATGAAGCATTCTGGGGGCTTTTGCAGCAGTGCTGATGTAGATGTTGGCTATTGTTTTGGACCCATCCCAACACTGTGATCCAGCAAAGAAGTGTTGATGAAAAAAATTATTGCATGCCTTAATATTTTTAACATCGGCTCATTAAGCAAACTTAGTACTAAAATGTACAGGGAAGAACCACTGTAATCACTGGAAAAATGTAAGAGTTAGGAAATGAATAATCATAAGACTGCTGCATGTGGTCGTATACTAAATGGTGTATAAAATCTGACACAAAACCAGCATGGTGACTAGATATTCTTGTAGCTTAAAGAAGTAGAGACTGGTGATAGCAACACTATAAGTCATGGGTTATAATGAGTATTATAAAGTCACTCATTGGCTAAATGCATAAAAGGTACTAAAAATGTACCAATAAAAAATAAATAAATAAATAAACTTGCATTTTGTGGTAAATTCTGCACTAATAGTAGCAGGGTCCGAAATTAACACTCGCCAAATGCGAGCAAATTCTCTGTCTGGCGAGTTAAATTTAAAGCGCCATCCAGTAAATCTTTTCACGGGTAATGTTAATCAGTATCACTTCTCGCGGATCTCTGTGATGCTCCCCCGCCCCCGTCTGCATGCGACGTACTGAAGCGTAATTGAAACATGAGCGCCGCACTCACGTTATTTCCGTCTATACCACCATCAATGTAGCGGTAGCTTCGTGCTAGTGGCGATCTACACGCAAAGAAACGGGAGCCCGCGAGCTCATTTCAAACCCTCGCTTGCGCATGATATGTCATCTGCGCGCGATTATTCTAGCGCTCGATCTTCTCTCAGCTGCTCGCGCGATGTTTATTTTTGTCAGTCGTGTCAGTATTGGATGCCTGTTATAAGATGATTTATTCACTTGACTTGAGACATGGCATTGGATCATATGTTAGTTATTGTTTCATAACCTTATTTTATTTATTCATTAATGATTTTGTCTTTATTTAATGTGAGTCGCTTTGGATAAAAGCGTCTGCTAAATGTATAAATGTAAATGTGTAAATGTAATGTAATTTAATGTATTGTTTATAGAGTAGATCTTTTTCAGATACTTTATGAAGAGACTTTTTAAACCTTTCATTTCCAAGTTATAATAACTATTCAAAAATGACCAAAAAGTAGTTTTTTTATTGATGTTTTAATTATGTTGTCACTCTTCTCTGCCCGGAGCACACAAAATATACAGAATAACATGCTTTGGATATATCAGTGTTAAATCGTTCAGAATTTTGGCGGGTAAAAAAGATTTTTTAATCCACCGGCCAACTAAATGTCAGAAGATATTTAAATTAACAATTTTGTTTTCGAAAAGCAAAATTACATATGATTATGAGTTGTTTACTGAGAAATTGATGAAAGGGAAGAAAACAAATATCTGGCAATGTGGTAAGAAAAACCAACCTAATTCAAAAGTATAACAACTTTTCATACCCAATAAACATTCATTTTTAATCTCATGTGTCTTGATTTAAGGATGTTTAGACATTCGTATGGGAAAAATACCGACAAAAATACTCATAGATATCCAATATTTGAATTTTTGTAATATTTAATGCCTTTACTTTATAAAAGTAATTTTTTCTGCTCCAAAGTGTAAGACCTTTTAGGCCTTAATGTGAAGAAGTGTGCAAGACCTTTTAAGATCTACAGAGACAACAACAAAAAAAAAAAGTCAAATAAAAAAGCAAAAATGATTACGCTTTCCTTAACTTTGTAAAAGGCCTGCTTCAAAACAGCAGCAGCAACCTAAACACGATAGCCGTCCATGTTTATTTTCTCCTCGCGCACTACAGGACATATGGCTTTCTTCTAGAGAGGAATCAGTCACGTGCTGGACATTCGATAATGGCAACCCAGCCGCGAGGAGTCGTGTAGTTATAAATATAGCGGGCCTGCCCTGCACGCCTGCACTTTCACTGGCTATTAATGTTGCAGGGGCGGCAGCAGTGGCTCCGGTGAGCTGGCAGAGGATCAGATCCCAGCTCTGGAGACAGGCGTTCAGTGAATGAGATCATTGCATTGCAGGGTGGCTATGAGTCGATGTGAATAAGAGCTGCACTTCATGCCAGTCAACCTTCCGGTTCAGTGATCAAATGGATGGAAGCACCAAGGATTTGTACAAGCTGCTCGTCCTTTTCATTGTAGGGCTTAAAAGGATCAAAGTTCAGCCTTCTGGCTTCACAAAATGTATGGTAATTACAACCAAAATGGCAGAGAGTAGCTCTCCAATCACACAGCTTTGAGATTTAATCCGTTATAACCTCATTCATAAAGCAAATGATCATTTAAATCTGGGAGGGAGACACACACAGAGGCATTACGTAATAAATAAGAACGACATCTTATAGCGGACTTCCCCTGAGTAACCGCTCTCCTTGTACCCCCTTGATCGCAATCCCATTTTAGACCCCTCCTCCTTTTCACTAACACTTGCTGCTGATGGGTGAAGCAGCCACATCAAAAGGTTGGAAATCACCGCCCCCACAATTCTCAGCACACATCTGTAGAATGATCGGTCTCATACAGGATGAGTAGGTGGCGGCTTTTCATAAAGCATATAACATACGATTCTAGAAAGGCTGCGAGGCTTACCTGAATTTCCCAGCTGTTTATAAAATCTATACTCCAAATGGAGTTGAGGCGCCCTGGATTTGATTGGCTCCTGAAAGAGAAGAAAAAGACTAGGCATTAGAGGATTACAGGAAATAATCAGAGAATCTCACAAATATAGCACAAACACAAATGTAACAATGATCCTCAGCTTTAGACTAGTACAAAGGTCATTTCAGCATCACATATTTCTAGTCACTATACACATCCACCTTTTATTTTGCACATTTTCCAACAAAACAAGCGTTTACCATTTTGCAAACTACTTGGGGTAGGTACGATTTTTTTCTTCAGTGTCAAATGATCTTTCAGAAATCATTCTAATTTGGTGCTGAAAAAACATTTATCATCATCAATGGTTCAAAAAGCAGTTTTTTCCCCTTCAGGAATCTCTGATACATATAAAGCTTTTATATCAAAAATTTAAATGTATTTAAATAAATCTGTTGTAAAATATGATTTGCTCTTATCTTGATTTCAAACTCTAAATCAGCTGCGGCAGTTAACAGCTGAATGGGGAGATTATCAATATAATCTTAACATATTTTGGTCTGTAAAGACTGATCGAAGGATGCAGTGGAAGTCACAACAAAAGTGATGATATTTATTTGCACTGTGTATGTAGCCACAAGGAAAGTTATATTTTTTAAAATAAATAAGTAAATTAATTAACAGAAAATTTAAAGAAGAAAAAACACAAATGCAAAAAGTAAGCCTAAGCAACAAAGATAGCTAATAGAAATGTTAAGTGCATACAGATGGCAAGAGCGCTCTTCTAAAAACTGAAGTGGGATGGCAAAAGAGAAGTCAATGCCAACAACACGACTGTATCAGTTCTCATGGCCAAACTAGCAGCGTGTTCTGTCACCCTCCTACATTTTCTTTGTTATAAAGAATCCATCCCTGCACCCTTTATATAAGTCAAGAGAGATTGCCTGGAAAAAACTTTCCAGTGGTTAATGGCCTGTAACAGAGAACACACCGAGCGAGTCCTCAATCAGGTGTCACGTTACAGAGCCGTCAGAGTTCAGCAGCCAGGCCTCTCCATCTCCCAGAGCCTGCCAACAGCCAGCGCTCATCCATCCACCTGACCACAGACGTGCACAAACATGACCTTAATGGTGTAACGGTGGGCTTGTGATTAAAGCCTTTAGACTATCAAAAAGTTCAAAACCCATGAATCCAATAACAAATAGCATTGATGGATTGAACCACTGGTGGTCGTCTTATGTAACAAAGTTAAATTGGACGAAAAACATCAGCAAAAAAAAAAAGTGACTAGAAACCTTGATGTTTGATTTTATATCAGTAATATTTTACACTACTATATAATTAATAATGTAAAATTATATAAATCCATAAATATGTATAAAATACTTGATGAATACTTGATACAAAACAATAATACTTGATGTATTAAAATTAATGAAGCTGAAATAAAATTAATAAAATATCCTATATAGACATATACTATAAAAAAAGTAAACAAAAATTAATACAACTGACAAAAAACAAATAAAAAACAATTAACAAAAATGACAGTTTCTAGTTTCTTACAGAGACTATAATAACACTACCTCAGCATCACACGGTCCTTCAGGAATAATAATATGCTGATTTTGAGCTCAAAAATAATTTAAAATAATAATTTAAAAGTGCTTTTTTTCAGGATTCTTTGATCAACAGAAAGTTCAAAAGAACAGCGTTTATTGGAAACATTTTTCATAAGTTTTTTTATGTTTTTGCTGTTACTTTGATCAATTTTGCATCCTTATTATATTTAGAATTTTTTTTTTTTTTAATTTCAAATGTTTACTGCAGCATTGAAAGAATCAGAAGAGAATGTAATAACCCAGACTGTCTGGGTTAGGTAAAACACTACAGACTAAGAGAGCTCTATGTTCTGGATTCTAATGGTTTAATCCAGCTCATGTTACTTGCTCAGAAAATGGGCAAAGCAGTGCAGAGCTGCATCTGTTGAGCTGTGATGTAACAGTGGTCAGGCACTCATACGGCTCTTTCCAGGAAGAATAGTGAAGGGATCGGACAGATTAAGCACACCAGAATGCCCATCCAAATCTCTCAGTTTTAAGGGGACGTGGGGGGGAATTTTTTACTGATATAAGATGTAAGCCTCTGATAAACATCTAAACAAGTTTGAAATGAAACATTAAGCATCTTAATAAATAAATAATAGCGCTGGGAGATACAGTTACACTCTTTAAAATCAACAAAGCATCATGCATTAAAATCTATGGGAATCTAGTTTCAGAATTATTGCATTTCCTTCCAGTATTCAATTTAATGAGATGCAAATGATCTGATGCAGTTAGTGGATTTCATGCAAACTTTTGAAACACTGTTTCTGTTCATGCAAATGAGCATCATCATCATAAATCACCGTTACAAACAGGATGCCCAAGGCACTGGCACAGGCTCCTATTGTTAACCCCTCTCTGTGCCCTGTGCAAATATGAGAAATCAGTGCCCCGTCTTAACACCCATAGAGAGCTCCACCCAAAACCACAGACATGCCCAAATAAGCATTACATTAGTATCTCAAGAAAGATGACTTTATTTGAATCCAAATGAAGGTCAAATAACTGCATATACAACCAACAAACACATTCACAACCGATTTTCCTCTACAATATGATCAATTTCAGCTATTAACAGACCATTAACTCCAACTTTTGCCTCAAGTGAGAATTGCTCCCTATACTTAGGTGCTTTCTTTCATATTTACTGCTGCATTAGACTTTATTTACACTGTGACATAATTTTTTGCAACCAAACTTTATTATATAGGCTAATAATAGTAATATATTGGACCGTATATAATAATATAATCAAGTCTAAATGTAAATCAAGTCTAAAACATCAGAAACATGAACATTCACAATTCATTGGTCTGTTATAATTTGATCTTTGTACTGCAACCGAGGACACCAACTACTCCAAAACCAGTTCCTCTTTAACTCTCCAACTGACTGAGCTTTGAGTATGAATGTACAGTCTTCCCAAATGACACAACTTTAGGCAAGCGAGAGGGGACAGCTACGCAATGGATTTCTACAAACTGAAGCTTTAATGTCAATAAAGGATGATTGAAGGATGATACTGAGCAAATCCACAGCCCAGAAATAATTCAAGAGTCCATGATCTCATCTTAATGTGAGGCTCTGTGCCTTTAAACCCATGCCATTATGAAAAACATGTAATCCAAAAAAAAAAAGACAGAGGCTGAACAGATTTAATCCTTGTCAGTCAGTTGTAATCGATGATATCATCTGCTGCATTAGAGGACTTTAGTACATCTTAACATGGAGGATAAAGTATCACTGGCTACAGGCATTACTTAATAAAAATAATAATAATTCAGTGTGGGTTGTTTTCTGAGGAGTTAATTTTAAAATTAATGTGCATTGCTTAACTTTTATTATGCAGTTAACTAATAACAAGCAATGGATCATGAAATGATGGTTGCTTATTGAAAAATTTGCTTATTTGCAGGATGCCACGTCGTAAAAAAAATAAAAATAAAAAATTATATATATAGTTTCGGTCAACATTGGACAAAGGAGTGATTTAACAGCGGTTAGCTATCTATTGCTCTGAAATACCCAACAATTTGTGAGATTCTCCACATAATGACCTTCAAGCACAGATTATATGTAATCTGTGCCCTGGAAACCAGCCTCAGTGTTTATGTGTGTTGACATCTTTAGGGAGCTAATCATTTGTAATAAACTGGTAACTCTGAAATGACATAGAACTAACTGCACAAGTGGACTCAAAAAGTAAAAAAAAAATCTTGCAGAAGACACTTGAGGAGGTGCATAAACAACTTTCACTAGAATGTGCAGGTGAACTAAATTACCTAGCATGTCTGGGCCCCAAGGACCATCTGTAATGCCAATTGTGTATGTGTGTTTTGATGAGATGTTAGAAAAGCCAGGTGGGGATCCATCATTACTGCTGACATGGGCTGAAGAGGGCAGGTTGCACAGCCAGCAGCCCAAAAAAATGAGATTACTATGAATATATATATTTTTTATCAGCAATGTTTTTTTTTTTCCAGGAATACTGTGTATCCCCTGCCCATTCTTATTAAACTACAAATTCTCTGTAAATTAGGTTGCTTTACATTTTCCTGGTAAAGATGAGATGCAAGTTAAAACCTATGTATTTAAATACGTGGTGTATGTAGTATCCTGCAATAAAATTAATAAAGCAAATATTATTTAATATTAATTAAATATCTAGTTAACAATTGTCACCATACTGTAATTTTACTAGTAATTCAAGTTGTAAACATTTTTTTTTTAAGTAAAGCAAATAGCAATTGAAGACAACATTAAACATTTTAGTTCCACAAAAAAAAAATTAATTATCAAACAAAAAAATAGTCATTTTTAAAGATTATAAAAAAACGTTTTTCTTAAGACTAATATGTACTAACACCCTTCACACAACAAGAAAGACATTTATTAAGCAATTAGGTAAAACTTATTACATTTAAACAACTTGAAATGTTTCTATAACAAATATGTGAAGCTAAAATTAGGGAATGAAACTGCAGTCACAACCAGGGCCTTCAGTCTGAAGTAATTATGGGTAAAGGTGTCGAGGAGCCTGGATAAGACAGAAACAGCTGGTCTGTGTCCCGCTCCTTCAACCCCTCGATTTCAGATCAGATTTCAGAGTCCCAGATGGAGGGAGAACAGCTGCAGAGGTCTAACAGCAGTGCTTCATACAGACTGGTACCACTGTCACTAGTGTGAGCAGCCCCGGGGGAGATGAGAGAGGATTCCAGAGCAGGCCGTCATTCCCACTGCAGTCAAGGAGCAGATGTGACAGGCTTAATCTACTCTGATTAAATCAATCTTCTGCTTACTGACAGGACATTATAGACAACTCATTGCATGTTCTTCAGGAATGCATCCACGATCAACATGATCTCCGAAGACACACATACTTAAAACACACAGGTTCCCCATATTCTTAAGCAACAAGAGGGATGCAGGGACAAGCAATAGACTCATGGGTAGAACAGGAGCCAACTAAAATAATAAAAATCTTGTCCAGGGTCCTGTGGACTTAAACTACAGCCCTGTTGTGATATAAAATTACTCACACTGTGATATTACTCTTTGGTCATATCCCCAGAGGCATGAATATATCATTCAGCTGTGAAATTCTCCCTCTCTGGGCAGCCTGGCTGCTGTCAATCATCTGCTAGAAGCTGTCAATCACTGCAAGAGAGATCCAGTGCTTCATTATTAAGCAAGTGCTAATGGACACTATGACAAAACCAATCTTCTTGTCTAGAGAATGTGCCAATTTATCCGTTCTTCCTGCTAACATGTCCGTTTCTCACATTCCCAAGCTCTCAGTCTTGAATGATAAATGAATGAATGAGAGAGCAGAATGAAAGAGATTGTACATGGGTGGGGCTCTTGCAGAAGAGAAACAGAAATCAAGTTCATAGGGCCACGGCCAAGCATCACAGAATCTCTCACACAGCAAGATCTGTGAATACATGTACGATCAAACAAGCCAGAGCTCTTGTATTACTCCAAAGTAGTTGTTTGAAAGCTGTCATACATGTATTACACAACTGGGATCCCCAGCACAAGTGTGTGTGAGAAAGAGAGAGAGAAACTACGTAGTGTTTCCACTCCTCCGCTCTTGTTCTGGGTCCCTGGTGAGCCTCTCAGTATGGACTGACTGGAGCACTGTGTCGACAAGAACCAGGGAACAAAGAGAACTTTTCATCAGCTTTATTCTCTCTCCAACTACTGTTGTTTCTCCAACTCTCCTCCTTTCTTTTTTTTCCCTTCTCCCACTATTGCTGTTCTAGGGATTTCATCAGAGGGCAGAGCCTGACTCTGACTTTTTTTTATTATCATATGTCAGGGAACAGAGATGTGCAGCTGTCACCCAAAAAAAAAAAAAGGTACAAACTATACAATCCATTAAGAGGCAAGGATCTATTGTTGGTTTTGGTAAACTGGTGTTGGTTTGGGTCAACGGGGCTCTTGCTTGTGAACGGAATGAAGTACAAACAACAAACATGCCCAACACTAGAAGTTCAAGCAATGAGGATTTAAGCTAATCCTGAACCTGCAGCTGCAAAAAGCAACAGTTAATTTTTAACCTTTTTCAAATGTGTGACACAATCTAACAACGAGAATGTTTAACTGATAGCACAAACTTGTGGTAGACTCATTAAATAAGCAGAAGGCAGCTGGTGAGAACTGTGGGTGTCTTGAGGTTTTAGTGCTCAGCGAAAAACAGACATGCAGCATTCTGCATGAGTTTTCATTAGTAAACAAATCCGTAAATATCAAAAACTGGGTTTGTTTTTATATTTTAAATAAATTAATAAACAAATAAAATGTATTAGTCTTTGTATCATACACAACTTTTCATAATTCAGATTTTTGTTTATTTTTTTACATTTACATCACTACATAAAAACTTTTTAATATAAAAGATGTACTGAACTTTGTATTCATCAAAGAATCCTGAAATAAAATGCATCACAGTTATGTAATGTATCACCACAAACATGTTAAACAGCAAAACTGTTTACTGCCAACATTGATAATAATAAGATGTAGCATATTAGACATTAGATTTCTGAGGGATCATGTGACACTGAAGACTGGAGGAATTAAGCTGAAAATTCAAATTTGCCATAACAGGAATACATTAAAATATACTAAAACATAAAACAGTTCTTATAAATAATTATACATTTTATAATATAACAGCATTTACTGTAGATGTGCATCTAGTTTAAAATAATGTAAAATAACAATCACAATTCTATTACATTATTAGATAAATATATATTTTTTAAAAACTAATATTTTCATTTAGTTCATTAATGAAAATAATGTGTCATCTGTTTTAGATATGAAATACAACCATTTTTACAATCAAACCTGCATGTATTTTAGTGTAAAAACATAAATAATAAATATTGAGCTATTCTTATTTCCCAGCCATGTTACATGGGAAAAAAGTGGACAGAAATGCAGTGGCTTGGGTGCATCATCATACTAAATATTTTTAGCACTAAAATTACAGTGCTTGACTTCATATTGAGCGGTTAAAAAGTGCTTTGATAAGCAACAATGTAAAGATAATGAAGCCTTTGACGTTACTAATGCAAAGATAATCATATCCTTCACTGGAGGATCCGGGAGAAGGGCGACTAAGTGTGCACACGCTATCTATGACAATCCCTTTCTCGTGGTGCCAAGTTACTTGACGGTCATTTCCCAGAACACAGGACCTCCCATCAACAGCTTAAAATGATCCCTAGAAAACTCCCATCAAATAATAAAACACAAAATGGACTTTAAATAGCCCTGGACTTTGACCTTCTGTCTGGGTGTTGCGTGAATTTAATACGTTTCAAACGTCCCTTGCGCTGTTTATGAGCCAAGTCTAGATACTTGAATGAAAATTGGAAGAAATCCAGTTCTGTATGACAGTCCCCGGGGCAGCAAAAATCTCTTCACACATTTGACAGAAGTGTCCTGAAATAAAAATGGATTTTGGGTGCCTATTTCCTCAAAGGCTCTTGTCATGTTTACTCATGTTTTAGAGGCCAAACTGAGCCCACAGAAAGTGTGAGGAGTTACGTCATAATGACCACTCACCACGAGGTCAGTCAATACTTTACTGTGCTGTATGGATGAACTGTTTGCTTGTTTACAAGGATAGTCAAACTCATTTGCATTTATCATAGTGGTCCAGAAAGATCTAAAAATTTACTTCCCTTTCGCTCTGGATGGAGAAAAGACTTATTTCTACCTTACATTTGACAGTCAGCCAAAGTTAACAAAATGTAAAAAATAATTGGTATCATCTTTCTCGCAAATGAAAACTCCATAACACCACCCATCAATAAATGTCTCATTCGCTCATTAAAAGGAAATAAATATTGAGTAAACGTCAACAAACAGTCATAATGATTTATTGCATTTTCTAAAACAGGGACCGTCTGTACGCTTTCCTAATTAGCAATTACCCAAATCTGTTTCGGACGTTACACTAGCTACACTTTAAAAGTAACTTGTTGCTGTGGACAGCAATGTCCAATTTTAATATAGGGATTACCCATTGTAATAATGGATTTCCATAAACTGCAAAAATGAATGTATAGAGGTAAAATTCTGAAGGAAAGTCTAGTAACTAATATTGCCTAGTCTAATATTGAAATAGTTCATTAAAATGTATTCCAAAGCTGCACTGGAAGCCAATAAAGCCATTTTGAAATGAACACTCGCTTTATATACAATCTTTAAAATGAATAAAAATGAGAAGACTTGTCTTTGCACAAGAGCACTCACCAGTTTGATGGCCACATATTCATTTGTGTAGAGGTTCTTGCCTAGCCGCAGTTCACCAAAGTTTCCACAGCCGATCTTCTTCCCAACTCTGAAGTTGGGGCCAACCATAAGGACCCCAGAGTTGGGCCCTGTTCCCCGGCCCCCATGTCCAGTTCTACTACTTGCTGTTTTCGACATCCTTTTCCCTTCTTCTGTCTCTCCCTTCCCACCTCTCTTCTCAAAATCCATAAGCTTGTGATACCCTGGCCTCTCCACGGTTACTCCCCTGCCATGCAAAACAGAGAAGTTTCAAAACAACCCCCCAGGAAACGTGTGGGGATGGTGGCGGAAAGACAAAATGGGTGAAGGGGTTAAAGTGTCTATATACTGATGATTTTTGAGGAGCAGAAACCGATGTCTTCTGCAGACGTGGTGGGTATCACCGAAAGCGCCGTCCTTGCATTAATCCTTCGGTGGATGGGACTCCTTTACAGTACGGTTGGCCTCAGAGTAGCATGTCACTGCCTGAAGCAGGCAGGTTGTGCTAGCATACGCACACATACAGACGCACACGCATGCACTCACACATCCACTCACAAATGCTCCTCAACACTGACATTCACAATTCCTGCTAGTGGAACCAAAAGAGTGAATGTCCCCTTGTGCTCCACATGGTTTTGTTGAAGTCAGTCTCGGGTATTACCGTGAACATTCTTCATGTTCTAACACTGCAGCAAGCAGACTCAGACAGAATCAGCATTAACAGGTGTGAGCAATACAGTCTGTCTTTCTCTGGATACCTGAAAGACAATGAAAAGAGAAGCAGAAAACCAGTTAGCATTAATAAATCAATCTTGCACCTTCTTGATATACCAGTCAATAAACTTCAAACAGAGCCTGTCCAGAGAAAGATTTCATATTTATGTACATCTTACTAAACATTTGCCTGACAATGCATTTTAATTTATATTAATAACAATAAACAATAATAATAATAAACAATATACTATTAATTTACACAATAACCATTAAAAAACTTAAAGTTTAATATTTGTTTGAAATTGAAAATGTCCGTGCATTTTTAAAGTGTGTCCTCTGCTACCAACAAATAAGCATGCAATATATGATGAGCAGAGGAATCATGGGATATACTAAAATACAGACAAATCCTGTATGCTCATGCATTTTTAAGTTAATTATTTTTTATTGTCACATCAGCATCAGGAGATATATACACACATATACATGCATTTTTACAAATACCCTTCTTGCATCATTTAACCAAGAACTATAAACAAATTTTTCAACTTTTCTTTGCATTTTTAAACAGACTTTCACTACGAAAAAAAATCTACAAGCAGCATATGATGCTAGACAGAGGCATGATGGAATATTCTAAAGCACAGACACTAATCCTGGTCCTCAATGTTCATGGAATCCATTTTCAGATTACCTCAAGGTCTAATAAACCTAATCAATAATAGCAAGAGACAAAGCACTGCATGCTAGACATTATGGGAATGCATCCTCAATGGATAAAGAGACACGAATGGTTGTTACTTGAGAACAAAGCAAAACAAAAAAAGACATGCAGTCACAGTTTTGGCATTCTAAGCAAAAGGAGCCCATTTATGACACTACATCAACAGATTTTGCTGGTCTGCCTCCAAGTCATGAGATTTTTTCAAAGTGTGGAGAACAGACCGGTTGAGAATTACAAGCCTAACAGTGCCCATATCAGTTTCCAATTCCAACAGGAACTTTGACAACACCTGTGCGGTTGATAATGGAGAGGGGAAGCGGTGTAGAAGGTCAGAGATGTCTGTTGCACACCACCCCCCACTCCCAACCAGGGTCAGCACTGCTGTTAATGTAAATGGAAAAGAAAATCGGAGCAGGTAATGCAAGAACTATTGGAAAGACAGACATGCTTTCCTTCAGAAAATGCACTTAAAACGATCAATGGCAGCCTGACTGGCTGTAAAAGGATACCAGAGCTGATGAGCAATATACAATCAGCTTGGCAGAAAAACATCTTTGACACTTTATTTGGGGGGGGGGGGGGTGGGGGGGGGGTTCACTAATTAATTCTGAAGGCTCTGTTTGTTCA
>JAUCMS010000145.1:8174656-8189803 GCA_032357445.1 Enteromius radiatus | reverse complement strand
ATACAAATATATTATGTAAAGAAAAACTTTTATTTTGGATGCGATTAATCGCGATTAATCATTGCCCAGCACTAATACATATATATCAGTGAATAAGTCACTACATTGTCTGGCTTGACTTGCTTTTAGTCTAACTGTTGCTCACTAAACACAGCTAGTATGCAAATATGCAGTGCAGAAAACCATGCATTCCAACACTAACCTTTCCTTGAGCTTTAAAGTGTGACACCCTCTTCTTCTGGCCTGGAAAAAGAGTAGTTAAAGTGCTTTCTGTTTCTTCCTCCTCCTCCTCCTCCTGTTCCCTTGAAGGCTAAAAACATACACATGAAAGTGAAACTGAAACGGTTTCACTTTCAGTCGCAACAGAAAACCCAGAAAATTCCACTGACAGCAAACATTTGCATAACATCCTCAAACCCCATAAATGCTTTTTAGAGTAACCAAAATGATTATAAATCCTATAAAAATAGATAAAAACTCTGTGGTACCTGCTTAGCTTGTCTCCCTTTATCTTCCGTCTTCACCTCTTTGGATTCGTTAAATATCCGCAGACACTCCTCCATCGGGTCCGAGTCATACTCCATGTCATCCTGTAGACAGGAGTAGTCCACTGCTTCTTCATCACCACCACCATCACCATCATCCACTTCAGAGTCATCCTCCGATGATGATGTTTCTTCAGATGTTTTCCTCTTATTATTCATGAGGCTTCCCCGTTTAAAAGCAGAAGCTGACTTTCTCACTATCCTCTCGTCTTCCTCATCCTCTTCAGCGCTCTCAGCACCGAACAAGTCAACGTGGCTCAGATTTCTCTGTTTGGCCTCACTTGCCTCTTTGTGATTAACAACTGAGCTGCTTTTTTTGCTTTTGTCTTTAGAGCTGCTGCTACTGTTGTTCCCATGGCTGCTTTTCTTTTTGTCCTTGTCCTTTGTGCTGCTCTCAGGTTTTCCGTTCTTCTGGTCTTTGATTTTGGATGTCACCTTGTCAGTTTTCACAGGCTTGTCCATTTTGGGCTTCTTGGTGTCACCACTTCCTTTATCTTTTTCCTTGTGGCTATGTTCATTCTTTATCTTAACTACCTTCTTGTTCTTTTCATCCATACTCTTTGACTTCGATCCGTCTTTACGCAGCTTTTCCTTGGACTTGATTCTGTCCTCATTTTTACTTTGGTTCTTGTCTTTCTGACTTGAATTCTTTGACATCATGTCGGCACTGGAACTTTCCCGCCTTTCTTTTTGAATCTTCTTAGTGGATTCTTTCTCCTCTTTTTTCAGTTTATCAGATTTTAGATTTTTCGACTGACTCACAGGCATCTTTTTTTCTGTCTTTTTGTGTGTCCTGACTACATCCTGGGACTCCACATCATCTGATTCACTCTGTGAGAAAACATTGTCAGTTTTAGACACCTCATTTCTTTGCTGTCCCTTCGCACCTGACTCTTGTTCCTGTTTTAAGCTGATGTTGATTCCCTTGCGCTGCATTCTGCTTATGGTCGTTGGGCGATACTCTGTTCCAGAACTTTCCTCATCGGATTCAGAGAAACTCGCAGTGTACTTCGGGACATTTGCTTTAGGTAATGCTGACCTAGGTTTCTTTGCCGTTGGAACGTATTCCTCATCTTCTCCTTGTTTTTCAGGGTAAAACCTCTTTCTACCCTCTCCCTCTGAATACAAAGTCCTCTGTTCTTTAACAGATGGCTTAGCTGAATAGTTCGAGAGAGGGTCGTACTCCATGTCTGTGGTTGGTTTGGAATTATCCAGAGTGTATTTAGACTTTGCACGGGACGGTGGTGGAGGTAATGCCTTTTTAATGCTTGTTTTGGTGACAGCAGTGGGCACATATTCCAGTGCATTGGTACTGCTGTTTTCTGAGTCCAAAGTGTATTTGCTAGAGCGAGGGGATGGGGTGTATTCACTAGCTTGGCCCATTTGATAGCTCCCGGGATCATAACCCTGATGGGATGATGCAGTGGGTTTCGGTCTCTTAACAGAGCTTGTGGTCGGCTCATATTCCTGATCACCGATCTGAGAGAGCTTTTTTTTGTCCCTTTCCATCTCATTGCGAACAGCCTCAATGGCCCGATTAACCAACTCCAGCTCCATGGTGCCCAGGTCCACATCCTGTCCTGTCGACAGGCTCGACGGTGGCTCCCCATTATCATGTTCCCCTGGTCTTACAACCTCTGGACTGAATGGATCATATCCTTGATCTGTGAACAAAAGACACAAGTTTTAAATTATAGAGTTGAACATTAATCACAGAACAGAACAATATATAATGCATCCTGTGTGTGTGTTTACAGATATAGACAGATAGGTAGTTAGGTACAGAACATTAATCACATTTAAAATATTACATACAAGTAACTGCTGAAACAATCTTATATAAAAAAAAATTCTACCTATTTTGGTAGAAAATAAAGTTACTACCTATTTTGAGGCATACAAGTTTCCTGAGAACAGTAAAAGCTATAGAAACAGTTTATCATTAAAACAGAAATTGGACTCTCTGTCACTTGACAGTACAATCCTGGGGTTGTTTTGGTTTCTTTGTTCCTCAGCAAAAAGCATATGTGCATTTAAATGTACATGAACCCCAATAGAACTTGAACAAAAAGAAAACATGACACCACAACGACATTTTAATTCACCGTTTGGACTCGCAGAAAGCGCTTTAGTCTTTTTGATGTCGTATATCCCCGAGGAACCTCGTCTTTGTTTGCTGTGTCTGAAGTGACAGTAGGGTCTGGTGCACCCATCTGCACCGGCTTTTCCATTATTATTCTCACAATAAAAAGGGCAGTCAATCCCACGAAAGAACCCCGTAGATCTTAACATCGCGGTTCATAACCACGGTCACCTTATCTGCCTTCTAACTAGTATGTTTTAGCCACTACATGCGTGGTTATTTGCATATCCGTATGTTGCCACTTTCTTTCGGACAACAACAGACTTCCTACGACGCCATGTTTTATGAGCGACAGACGACCGCGAGGCCCCATAACGCGTCGCGTTCTTTACGTAATATAGTTGACCTAATCGTCTGCCTGTGAAAATTAGCATAGCATCTGCGTCGTGCTTCTGCCTTATACAATAATGCAGTTTTATTATAAATTAGTGTTTTAAATATGTTGCTATAGGCTTTATCTTTAAGCCTTTGGTGTCGTTTACGACTAATTTGAGTTGCTTTGTGAGTTTAGCGCAAACGCATGTCCATAACTTAAGGTTTATAACTTTGGCTGCACAGTATAGGGCAGGTGAGTGTGAAGACGCGCAAACAGAAAGGTTCATAATAAATGACACGAAACACAAAATAGCTTTATTTAGAAGTTGAAAAGGCATTTAATTTATTCATCCCCAACTGAGCTTCTTCCGTCTGCAACAAGCTGGAGGAAAAAGTTTTATTATAGAAGCAAAGTAGTAACTGTTATCCCTTAGTCTGGGCAACAGTACACAAACTAGTGGATGCATTGTCCACATGGTCAAGTGTAGGCATGTAACTTAATTGACAAAAAGTTCAGCATACACTTCTAGGACTACCCTAACAAGTAGTGACTAGTCACTTAGACCAAATTAGCTTGGTTTTAGTAGTTCTTCTTTTGTCCCATTCCCAGCAGGATAATGAATTCAAAACGCTATATATATTTTGAAAGCGCTCTTGTAAGAATACACTGAAAAAATAAATGGTTAAAAAATAAAAGTTAAACAATACTCACCCTTATACATTTAAATAATCACTTACATGTGCAAGTGAGTCCAATAACAAAAGCAAAGTACAAATATAATCCATTAAAACCCCTCACTCAGATACTAACCAACACCGACTTCCTTTCCCCCCCACCTTACTTCTCCAAACCCGTTTGTAATTCTTTTGGCCTCACTTTTATAAAAGTGTGCACACCTGAATGTCATTCCAGCTCCTAATTGGCAGGCTTTTCAGCCTATTACAAGCAGAGTATCGTTTGAATTCTATTGAAATCCTGCATCGTCATTGGCACATTTTTAGACACAACATTAAGTGTCAGGATAATTACCTCAAACAGTTTTCAGTATCCAATAAGAGAGATTTAGAGAATCGTCATTGGCGAAAGAAAGTGCTCATTAAACACTAGAGGGAGACATACCATAGTAATAGTTATGAAGAGGTACTATTATTGAAGTGTAAAACATGGGAAACTGCATTCTGGTTATTTGTAATAATTATCACAGTTAAAAACATTATTTAAAAGTAACAAAAATGCAGTTATGTCACTGTCATGTATGTATTTATATATATATATATATATATAGATATAGGCTATATATATATATATATACACACATTTTCTCTTCCTCACACACATCTATACGTGAGGAAGAGAAAATTATTGGTTATTTTTAATAATAACAAAATAATCAAATCGAATAACTTGTTTTTATTAGTAGTAGTATTATTGCACACACACCTAAATGAGATCTCACCTAATTTTCAACTTATTCCACATGCAGTTTTGTACAGTCTCTCAGTTTAATTTACAGACCACATCACATAGTGCTGGTAAATATTTGTTTAGAAAATTACTTTGTCACACTGCAGGGCTATTTAATCTAAAAACTCAATTAAAATGATTGAAAACTGATGACTAGTTGCAGCACCTGAAATATCGTTTTTCACATTTTTAGTACTTAGTCCATTCTAGTACTTTTATAAATATGCTATAAATAAACTTTTTAATATATCAATAATGTTGATATATAACAACTTTATAATGGCCCTCAGTTTATGCACACTTGTGAATCTGGAGGACACACGGTAGTGTGATCCAAACAGTTTGTTGACTCACTCTTTCCACATGTTCATGTTCAACCCACACTTTTACAGTAGGCTGCTAAGCTGCTCTGAGATCTCCATGGAAACTGTAGGCTGGCTAACTTTTAGTGGTTGCACCAGACTCCCTAAAGAAGCATTTGGCCCTGTAATGTTAAAGTAAAAAAAAACTAAATCAGCACTTTTCTACCGCATGTTGACTTAGTAAGGTGATGCACCATGTGACTCATGCTCAGGTGATAGCAACATGTGCAATTATGTCAACAGGATCAGTCATTCTGAAAACCTTTTCTGAGAGACTGAACTTTATTAGAAGTGTCAATGTTTGCACTATCAGCATGTGATGCGAGGCTCGTGATTCTGTGTGAACACAGGCAGAGGTGGGGTTCAGCTTTACAGAAACACAAGACAAAACAAGGACATTGTTTAAAGCATTTTATTGCATTTTTGTTGGTTTGTTTTGTACAAAACAATACAAAATTCTGCCACAACAGTCATAAATGTAGCTTCGAGTGAACTGCAGTCAACCACATGGTACAGTAAAGTGCTTTTTAAATCAATACCTGTTGCCCCAAATGAGACCCCATTTCAGATTTACCCCAATTATTATTTTGAACAAAGTTTGGAATTTGGAAATGGACAAACAGTGCTCTTAATAGGAGTTGCTGACAACACCCCCAAAACAAAAGCCTTCAGACTAGAGGGTAACATTAGATTTGTAAAAATAAAAATAATAAAAAACCCAACAATTGTGCACCTGAATACTTTTATCCCAATAATCTTTGGGTTGGGGAAAAAGAAAACAAAAAGGAACTTCATATTAAGATACTTGTTTGTAATGGCTAATATTGGGCCGTTTAAAACAGGAACATTGAATGAGAACTTTCTACATGCACCCTAAAAATATTTGAGAATCCATGTCAGATCTGTTAATACAAGGCGACCCATAACTATATTTTACGGGTAAAAGAGTGGTGAATGGTTTGTCAGAGGCACACAGGCTTTAGGAGGACCAGCCAAGCGCCACAGGCTCTTCAGAAAATACAAACCCAAACACTTGGGATATCTGCAATATACCAAAGCCAAGGAGAAAGATAAAATACTGAACAGAAGTGTCGGAAATGGTACTTTCCAGACCAAAGATTGCTTTAAATCTCAGCTTATGAAAATTTTTGTTTGCCATTTGTACATCATAGCAAAAGAAGTTTCCTGAACAAAACATGAGGAAACCGCTGCACATACAATTCAAGTCTTACTATAAGACATAAAAACCCCACAAAGATGCATCTGTAAAAAGATTCTTAAAGAAAGAAAAGACAAAAATCAATAAAGGTTACAATCAGTGTCATAATAATCAGCATAATGGGCCCTTCAAAACCAAGGACTGCCATTAGGTTTCTCAAAGCATCTCAGAGCAACACGACAGAACGGGCGACACTCTGAAAACATTCAACAGGATCATATGCTTGGGTGATTTTGAACTCCCATTGGTGATACTAATGCTTACAGAATTTATAAAGACTTGATCTGAATCCAGAAGTCTGGATTCAAATGCTTTCTGCACCTCAGAGAGGGTATGATGGTCTGTGCTCAGCTCAACCAAGTATGCTGTGTCTTATGAGTTGGCATGGGAAAGGCTAAATCTGTTTCACGATCAGCACTACCAGACACCGCAGTGCAATCGATCTTTAGAAACGAGCGCACTTTGGCAAGAATTGTTGCGTCTTACTAAAATGATCAAGCCACCAATGGTTTCTAAGAGAAAAGGGGAGTTTAAACAACCCTAAAGTCATTTCCAAAAAAAAAAAAAAAGAAAAAAGAAAACAGTAAAACATCAGATCTGTACAGATTATATGACTCCCTGTCTTTTCTCCTTCCTTCGTTTTAATCCTTCCTTTCTCCCCCTAACTCCAGTCACATTCAAATACACTCTTCTCGCTCTTTACAGCATTGAAATCAACATTAATAAAGTAACAAAACTATAAAAAAGGAAAATGTTCCACCTGAACAGCACCTGCATAAAAATAAGATAGAAAATAATATTCTTTCAATAAAAAGTGAAACAAAGCTCAACAAAGTTTGAAACATCAGTGTGGCACACTCTGTATTGGAGTCAACCATTAACATTTAAAAAAAAAAAAAAAAAGTAAACTTTCTTAGACCATTTCACTCATACAGCTACATTTTCTTGGAAGACTTTTTTTTTGTTTGTTTGTTTAGATTTTTTTTTTTTAATACTTTTGCTGGAATGCTTTTTCGTTTTTTTTGTTTTGTTTTGTTTTTTGTTACTTGAAAATAATCTCTCCCTCCCCTCCTAATATTTATATGGTTTGCTTTTTGGTGGCATCTGCAATCTGATATTTCGATATTTCTGTACCATAATCTTCCCCCTTAAAGTGGGGTACTTTCTGATACCGACCATCGTCATTCATGCGTCACATTGGCAGACTTGTGCTTGTGCAACCACCTGGTTGCTTCCCAACGTGCACTCAATCCCAGTTATGCTTGGAAATGTTTATCATCACTCTTGATAAGATTTGGGTGAAATTTACAGGAAACGGTGACAGTTTCCTAGACATCAGTTTGGATGCATGTGATGCTGCGATTCCAATTGGAGTCTTACGAAAACCTCATATGCACCCTAAATCAAATGCATTTACCGGTTCCTCAACTAGGGGAACCCATGTCTTGAAAGCAGACTGCTGGGATAGTCTAGCTATAAGGACACACTCTGGAAGTGCTTGAATGACAGAGAAAAAAAAAAAACTAGCTACTCTTAATGGTCAGGGGGTTTTCTTGACGCAATTAAAAGGCTGTGGGGGAAGGACAGCGATGCATTAAGTTAGGTGAGGCACTATTACCAGAGCTTCGCTCCACTTATACAAGATCTCTGCTAAAGTAATGCAAGTCATAATAGCCTTCATCAGGGTTGCATAAGTACATACCAGTATCTTCAGTATCTGCTGAAGGGGAGGGGGGACGTATGCACATACACACATACAGGGAGAACGTTCCTGAAAAACAAACGCAGTTGTATCTCTCACAGAGAAAATTCAGTGGATCCAGTTGTAACGTGGAAGCAGCACAAAAAGAGGTTCGGGAAGGGGGTGGGAGGTATTAGACCTTTGGTGTCTGAGCTGGTATTTTAGGGCTCTACCTTTAGACAAATTTCCGAATGGCTTGTGTAACCCAATCTCAGTCCTAAACAGAGTCCAGTTTATTTGCCTTGAGCTCTCAATGTAATTCCCATGCTGTCGAGAGCTGATCAAAGTGCTGTAGGAGCTTTTGCGCCAGTGCTTAAAGAAGCAAACTGGATTCGCAACAGGCACAAACTGAATCATTGTCTAGGAAAGGACTGGGTCCCATTCAAGTGGGCAAAAGAAACTGAGAGGGATTTGCACAAAAGGTAGCAGATACTCGGTCCATTTGAAATTGGAAAAATGTTCACGGGGAGCCCAGCTCAACCGATCAAGCACAGTCTCCCACAATGACCAGCGGTGCCAGGAGCTGCCTGAGCTCGGAGGCAGACACGGGCGCTCCTTTCAGCAGGCTACTCCTCTGTCTGCGCTTAGCCAGTTTGGAGTTGGAGGGAGGGGAGAGACGCATGGATGTGGCACCGGCTGTAACGACCTGAGGGGAGTCCTGCAGCTGCTGTTCTTCTAGGTCGTCTTGCTCGGCTAGTTGTCGGTTCATGGCAACAGCCTTGCCCGCAAAGAACGTCAGGTCCTTAGTGCTGCTATTTCTGTGAGCAAGGAAGAAAAGGACAAGGTTAGTTTGATGAGTTAGCTACAAGCTGCATGTAATAGCAGAAACGCTGCCACAAACTCAACTTACCTTTGCAGCAGGATAGAGGAAGGGTGACAGTAAAAGGCATCCTGGAGAAAGAAAAAAGAAAACAGTTTAAAAAAAATCATGAAGATACGAAGATACTACAGTTACTAAAAATGACACTTCGTTGAAACATTCAGATACTTACCCCTTGTACCCAGGGGTGCTGGAGAACCTGAGCAGCACTGAGACGTTTCTTAGCGTCCCGCACAAGAAGTTTGGAAATGAGGTCTTTGGCACTGGAGGAAATATGAGCCCAGTCTTTCTCTGGAAACTCATACTTGCCCTCCTGGATGCTTTCAAACAAGGTGTTCTAGAGAGAAAAAACAAAATCCAAAAGAAACAAGAGATGAGTTTCATTCATTGAGCAGCATATGAATATGATACTTTAAACGTAGGTTTATAACAGTGCAAAAGGGTGTGTGATTTACCTGACACGCTTGACAAGGTTCTCCGTTCTCCCATCCACAGTCGCTTCCACAGCGGCCCACAAAGGGAGGGTAACCACTTAGCATGATGTAAAGGATGACGCCCAGGCTCCAAAGATCACAGCGCTTATCGTAGATGGTGGCCTCCTCGTTGAAGGCTTCTACAACTTCCGGCGCCATGTATTCAGCAGATCCACACTAAGGTGAGAATAAGAAAAAGAGAAAGAAGAGGTGAGAAGAAAGTAATCAACTGGCACCTGGGTCGTTTCAGTCACTGAAGTGGCAGTCTCTTGGCTGTGCAAAATAAAATACAAACAAAACAAATGCATGGGTTGGTTATGTACAGCTGCATTTCAATTTCTACAGTCTTCTCCCCCCCCCAAACCCCTCACTGTAGACGCCCTTGTTCATGTTTTTGCATTCAGCTGACAAATGTCATGTGTTCTGTGGGACCCCTAAGCACATCTGAGACCAACAGCGTGAGAATCACATGGTAAACAGCAGACTGCGCCAAGCTGGAGCGGGGGTTGACGACAGATTAACTAGTTGAATGCTTAAGTTTTCACCCCCGGTTCTTGCTTATGAAGCGCATTTGTGCTGCAGTCCAGCTGGAAAATGCGATGGTGGCATACAGCACCTTAAATGAAGTAACCACATAACAATTGTTATGTCACAGACGGAGGCAGGGGTAGTGAGTCATGCAAGCGCAGACTGCTTTATCGGTTTGGGCTCCAACCGCCTCTGCCTAGAACTAGGTCATGCATTGGGACAGGGAAAAAAAAAAAAAAAAAAAAAAAAAAAAAAAAAAGGGATTGGGCGTCCCAAAAAACCCACATACCATGCTTTATTACATAACAGCAACAGACACTGAGTTTGCAGCAACATCAGCTCACTGATCCAGACATCTTTGATGTAAAAGGATAAAGCCTCTCTGAAGTAACGGTTCAGTAGTTCAGCAGGACAAAGACCTTTCTGGAAGGATCTGGGTTTTAGTTTTTCTCAATGGGCTGGGCCATCTTGCTGCATTAAGCCCTATAATTATGCAATCCAGACTGAGGTCAGAGTTACAAAATAACTTGCTTTAGCGTTTTTTCCAAGAGATCACAAATCCCAGAACGTCACTGAATTCCTATTCTTCTAGTTCTAACGCATTAAGGCCAATATCTGAACCTTTTGCCATATAAACGTACACTCATAAATATGTTATCATACAAGGTTGAAGATCAAAAGTGGGCATAAACCAATAATGCTCAAACGCTCCAAATACGGGTATAACCAAGCCTCCCCTCCATATGTTTTCGCAGGTGTTCAAGTGCATCATGTTTTGGTTTGAGTCTCTGCGGTTAAAAGGAAGCGGTCGGTCTGCTCTGCTAGTCTCTTTTGTTATCCTCAACCCAGCTGCCGTTGTTGCTCCGCCTCCTTGCACTTATGTAATGCTATTTCGCAGTGCAGGAATCCGAGCGCAGACAAAAGCTTCCACTGTTGCACCCAACCCCCATCGACACGGCTGTTTTTGCTCACCGCCTCTCAACACCCTCACATTCAAGTGAACACTTCACAACCACCCCCCACTCCTGAACAAAAGACTTTCAGAAGAAACGACCAATCCGGAGCTACATATACATTGCTACAGTATGAAACTAGTCAGCTGTGTACCCAACTGTATCCAATGTGTAGGAACCAGGGAGACAGAGCAACCTGTAATTAGGGCTTATGTTATGCAGCAGTTTTATAAAATCCAAGTATATTCCTCTGGCTTGCTTGTGAGCCCATCTCTGTGTCTTTGCGATAAGAAGGAGGTGGGGGGGGGTCTCAAATGATAACTGTGCAGCAGATTTTCACTTTCGGGACAAACTTCAGCTGTAAGACTAGCATAGCATTGCATCAGTCACTTGCAACTAACACGTGCAGATTATATATGGGGCTTTCCAAGGAAGGAAGGACAAACTGGCTTGAGCAGTCGCGCAGTTGGTTCATGTGTTTTTGTGGTTGGCAGTAAGGTATGCATCAGCTGAGCAAGCGAGCCATCTATACATGTACGAATTTCCCTTGTGGTTATAGGTTAACACAAAGTATAGAGTATGTGTGGTGCAAAACATTCAAGAGAAAGCAATTTTCTACATAGTTCAGGAAGTACACGCACTTCTCAGAAATCATGACTTTCTTGAAGCATTTATGGTACAAGCCCACAAAGGAGTAAAACGAGAGGAATTAAACAAGAAGGGAAATCTTATAAGCGGCAAAGCAATCTAGTGACAAACAAAGAGTTAACATCAAGCTTGCTGTAAAAAAAAAAAATACACAAATCTGATAAGATCCTTGGGATCCTGCCCAAGAAAAACATGTTGAGTGCATGACCAGAGTGCACTAGATGCTCCTCCCACTTTCATCCTCCCTCTCACCAAGCCAATCACAGAACAGTTGCTAGGCGTGGGGTGGTAACACGGACTGAAAGACTAATGCCCAGACAGGCTTGAGGAAATCCACAGAGACCAAAACAAATGAGAAATGGAGTCTAAACTGTGCTTAAGGGAGAAGGTACAACAGGAAATTGAAGCACAAAGGCCCAAAACGTTTGTTTGGGTTGAATTTTTGTCCTCCTCATGCTTTCCACAAGTACACAAATTGAGAAATCAGAACTATATAAATACTGGCTCAAAGTTTAAAAAGCACAAAGAACTTTCTGGTGAACATTCCATCCTTTCCTGGATGGGTGCATGCTTCTTGGAAGAGAAAAAAAAAAGTAGCCAAGAACAAAACATTCTAACAAATCTTTATCAAGAAGCTTCAAGGTCTTTTTAAGTGCGCAACTAGGACTCAATTGTTAAAGGGATAGTTAACCTCCTAAAATGTTACATTTCATGTTATTCAAAACCTGTATGACTGCTTTTTGTTTACACAAAAGATATTTTGTAACTTAAAAACAACACTGGGTCTCATGGACTTGCATTATATGAAGACAATGAACATTGATAGATTTTGTGTTATGCAGAAGAACATCCTACAGGTTTGACAAAATGACAGAATTTTATACCTCTTTAAATACATGCAATGCATTCAAAAGTCTCACCTATGGCAGAATCACGCGAGACTATTTGTCCATTAGCAAGCACAGAGCATAAAGACAAACCCCACATTGTTTACTGACTAGATACACTAGAATCTTTCACCCTTTAACCATTCAGTCCATAAATAGTCTTTTCAACAAGCTGTTGGATCCAACTCGGGTTACCCTGAAAGCCCCATCACTGTCCACCCTGCCATAATCACCTGTTCTAACCTGTCTTGCCCCATTTATTCAAATCCATGAAGCTGAGGATCTGTGTTTACACACAATAGACTCAAGAGCTTAGAATAATTAAGCCCATTTCAAATATTTTGAAAGAAACAAAAACTGTTTTTTTATATAAAAGAGTGCAAGCCACAAATTAGCAACAAGTTTAAATTGATGAAGATAAATTAAGAATTGACACAATAATTCTGCTCCATTATCTCAAAACAGAGTTTGGCTTCTTTATTTTGGGGATATCAAACCATTGCTTCATCACGGTCTTTAAAATGATTAAATCAGCCAATCAGAATGAGTTACCCTACTGACACCACTCGACATCGACCAATCGCATTAAAGCAGATAAGAAACGACATTGACAATGTGTATATCTTATCTATACACGACAAAACAACAGGGAGATGGGCGTTTCTCATTCAAATGCAATACTTTGTTTAGGGTCACAAACTTACTGGAGTGAGGAGCTCTGGAGTGGAGATGGGTGAACTGTCACTGTTGAGTTTAATTCCACTGCCAAGATCAAAATCGCATATCTTCACAGGCGAAATCTGCAAGGAACACATCAACAGGAAATCAGATGAAAAACCTTTGCTCAGAAATGACTCCATTTCCACAACTGCTGAGCATGACTGAGTGTTTACAGTCTGCTTGAAAACCTCAAATCATCCGATTCAACTTTTACCACAAATGCAAAGTAGAGTCTCTGACTAGACAAACATGCTGTCGTAAAAAGACTCACCCGGTCCTCGTGTTCACACAAGATGTTTTCAGGCTTCAGGTCTCTGTGGGCCATTCCTGCAAAAGCGCAAACACAAGTCACGCGTTAGTTTGTGTGGTATTCAGGCTAAGTGAGGATTGTCGACAGGGGCAAAGATGTTTCCAAAACAGCTTGTTGCTAAGTGGTACTAAAATTAGCTTAGCATCCCTTTCATCCAACAGTACTGACAGGAATAAAACGCCAGCTCAGAACTTCCCCTAGAAATCCATTGCACATCTCTCAAGCTAGACGATGAAATATGATCAACTCGATACAATTTCCAACAACCCCCATAACCTCCCCTTCCCCAACCATCTCCAGAGAAAGCACCCCCACCACCACCACCCCCCCCCTCAAGTGTAACACCATCTTCTTATTTCCCTTTTCCAGGCCTAAAGCACTCCTCCCAGTTTGTGTTCTCGTACCTTTATTGTGAAGGAAGTCCAGTGCACTCGCAATGTCCTGCACCACAATGCTGGCTTCCTGCTCGCTGAAGTATCTCCTCTTGTGAATATGGGCCAAGACAGAGCCTTAAAAAAAAAAAAAATTGTTACACATTACCACCAGAGCACGCGATCTTCAGACTCCAATGGAGGGGGTCTCAATTTAATTACTCATGGCTGGTCTTTATGCCCCGGGGACACTTGATAGTGTTTCTCAAAAGTAACACAACACTACAGAAAACACACGTACCTCCTCTCAGCTTCTCAAACACTAGATAAAACTTGTCCTCCTCTTCAAAGAACTCCACCAGCTCCAGAATATTTCTGTTGGATGGACAAAATACAACATTGAGTTAAACCACATTGTTGCATTAAAATACACAACACATTTTTCATTGCTTGTGAAAGAATAGATCACCTGTGCCCCTGACACTGGTACAGCATTTCCACCTCTCTGAAAACACGACTCCTGCTGTGCCCTGGCCTTTTCTCAATTATCTACAAGGTGAAAAAAATGGCAGGTTAGGATCAAAGCCAAATGAGAAACAACATCCTAAGGTGACAAGCACCCCTTAAGCTTAAGGATACCATCCGATTACAAATTAAACCACTTTAAAGTAATAGTTCACCAAAAACGTGAACCATCAAGTGTTAAGTTGATGTGCAAAGTGAAATTCTTAACGTTTATTTCTCCTCCACTTTTACTGCATGGATAAAAAATATAATTTGTTTCTGAGAAAAAAAAATTAATGTTGCATGTTTCATCAAGCAGAGAAAAAAACGACATTAAAAAGTTTTTAAAAAGTGACAGTGAGGGGCCCACACCATTCACTTAATCCACGAGTACAACAGCCAAATGCGCAAGCAAAAGTTACTGTTGACATTGAATCACATCCTCCCCCATGTGAGGCCTCTGTGTTTTCCTGACTCTGTGCGGCTCTTCCAGCTCCCTGGATTAGCAGAGCTATTGAGAGCATGCAGACGAGCACACAATGCGTATCAGGGTTAAGAATGAGGCCTGCGGGCCAGCGCATTCCCAAAAACCCCAGTTCTGCTGCCACACGGCTGAGTCAGCAATCAATCCACTCAAAAGCGGCAAAAAAATTACAGGGTATTATAAATGCTTGAGGCAACCCGAGGGATGTGGTGACAGATTTCACCTAGTTGCTGAAGTCTAAACATGTTATGCTTTTACAATATGTTGGCAAATACAATGCATGCTATACGATGCAAGTGAGAGTGCCCGTAAATCTCCATGTCAGCTTTAGAAGGAGTCCTATAGAGTCTTGACCGCCGTCTGCAAATCAAACCACGCTTGTAAACACTACCCAGGGCCCAGCTGAGATTGTTTTCATTTAGCCTTTCCTTTTGTTCAGACAGGGACGCCAAAGCTCTCTCCCCCTGACACAAACCACGCAAAGAGGAGGAGGGGGTTGGCAGGACATCTGGTGAGAGTTGTCTGAAACCCATCCCAGCATAAATTGACCTAATGCTTGTAATGATCCACCCCTCCAGGGACTGAAACACATCCCTAAATCATTGTATAGTATTATGGCTTATACCACCACTTATATATTATATATAGATCGGAAGAGC
>JAUCMS010000145.1:8163857-8174556 GCA_032357445.1 Enteromius radiatus | reverse complement strand
TATATTATAAAAATGAAAAGGCATCTGCTAAATGCAAAAATGTCAATTTAAAGTAGAAAGGCAATTTTAAAAGCATGATAAACATGTTGAGCTATACTGTAAGAAACAATACACGTAAAATGTCACAACACTTGAACTTCCTCAAATCAGTAAGTAAACAAAACCTTTCTGGCACACAATGTACATTTCCTAAGACGCTTTTGTTTCACATACTGCAATGTGCAAAATGAAAAAAAAAAAAAAAAAAAAAAAAAAAAAAAAAAAAAAAAAAGTAGGTAAACACTTCAAGGATTAAATTCCACCCTAGCCCCCCTTCTTTTGAGGTTTATGTTTTGGCAGACTTGTCAGTACATTATGTTCACGCCATGGTACAATCTACCAGCCAATTAGAATGACGAATGTTAAGAGCATGTGACCGTTCCAGTCTCTGATTGGTTGGCCTTTCATCCGGTCTAACAAAAACAAAGTCTTTCCGCTAAGCCTGCTCTGTAACTAAAACTACAGTAGCACAACAGAGGGACAGTGTATTCAAACATCCGTGTCTGTGAACACTAACATCATTCGGCGAAGAGAAAATGGCTAGACTGGCAAGTGCAAACAATTCTTCACAAATTTTTAAAAAACATGTTACATAATAAATGCTGTAACATTAAGATTTTCCAACACAAGAGTGCAATGAGCATGGCCTGGGCATGACCTCACCATCCAGGAATCTAGCATGCCCACACCAATCATATGCAACAGTGCCAGTCAGCACATAACAACTACAGTCACGTCTCCTCGCTAAATACAGAAATGTCATTCCCATAACCCATTTGATTCAATTTCCAAGAGATGGCTTCAAAGGGAAAGTCCTTTCTAACAATAGCACCTGAATGCCATATCTGCACGGAGGCTTCACATGGAATATCTGTTTACAGATTGCAACTGCTATTTTAAGTTACACCGCATTATCACAGCTCAGCTTAGTGAAAATTTAACACACGTAAACTTACCTTCACAGCATATTCTTTGTGGGTGATTTGGTTGATGCAGGTCTGGACTCTGGCATAGGCCCCTTCACCCAGCACCTCATCTTGCAGTTTATAGACATCTGAAATCAAAACTAAAGCGTTATTTGTATACTAATTAACCTTTTTGGACCTGTCAAATTCTAAAAGTATACTTGAATAATTTCCCTGGTGAAATTTTAACACCTTAGCCGTGCAAAAATAGATGTCGCCCCCATCTGAGATGCACTTACCCTCAAATCGCCCTGAGAAGCTGTCTGTTGCCCGGCATCTCTTTTTCTTCTTGTTTCTCTTTTTGGCATCCGGGATGTCGATGGGCTGGCTGGATGGCATGTCTGTGAATATAAATACACATTATATTTATATTTACATTTGTCATATAAATACACATACATAGAGCAGATGGTATTCATCCCTTATCTTTAAAGGCAGATATTTCAAGTCTTCCATAACAGTTAGATAAAAAAAAAAACAAGAACAACTTACCAAGTCGGGCGGAACAATCAAAATTGAAGGCAGATTCAAGGAGATGGGATCCTGTTTTGGAAAATTCCTCAGATTCAAAGGGATTTTGGCCCTGGAGAATAAAAAAAAAACATTATATATAGCCTATTCAAGACTTCACTAGTTTACATTTGTTAAAAGCCCTCCTTATACTTAATACTAGGCTTCTAATGAACAACTAAGAGCCTCTTGGTATTCGCTTTAATGTTTAATCAGTGTTCTAAGATCTCTGATACCCTATGAAATGGAGTAAGCCTGATCTCTTAACTCGTCCAAGTATAAATAAATGAAAACATTTGTGCCTATTATGTGATGTGATCCATCGCCTGATGCCAAAACAATTAAATATTTATTCATGCAACAGCAGTAGAGATGAGTGAGATCACACTCTCACCTTAAAAGAGCGATGGAATCCGGTAACTTCTGTGATCTTGTTCTGCACCATTTTGTTCTGATTTGTGGGACTGGTGGATGGCGGCGGCAACAACAACGGTGGTCTTAGCTTTAGTGATAAAATTCACTCAGCTAATCCAATGTCTTAGGAACCGTGGTGCTTTAAACGGGGTACCTGAGGGGGAAATAATAGTTTCGCTTCATTGTAAATATTGTATTTAAATTACACATCAAGAACGATAACATTTAATTGTTAAAAATTTGATAATTTGTTTATTATTACCCTTATGTCAGTATGCATGGTCATTATGAAGATGCAAAAAGATACAGCACCACTTTAAAAGCTACCCAAACGACTCCATGCATACATTACAAAATGTACTTTGCTTTAGCTTGTGTGAAGATTGACCAAAAGTAATTTGTGCACCTTCAGTGAGCCAACAGCTACAACAGAATGCTTAAGTCAACGAGCTGAACTCGAGAACCGGATCAGTCCTATTTATGAACGAATCGTTTAGCGCAGCCCAGAATCATGGCCTTATAAACATGATCAACAGAATCGATACAAATGATTCACAATTCTTCTCATGCGCATACGTTTATTTCGGTCTGTTTTTACTCGATGGCTATCAAAATAAAATATGATTCGTGTGTGCTACTTTTATGCTGATTTGAGTTATTTTAGAGGCTTTACATTTTCAGTCACCATTCACTGGCAAGGAACACAGAGACTTTCTTCCAAAATGTCCTCATTGTGTGTCCACAAAAGTAAGGTTACAGATGTTAAAATGAGTTTAAGATAAAATGTCACAGTTCTCAATTTCGGGGTGAACTAGCCCTTTAAATGGTCACCTTAAACAGATAAATTAAGGCTACAGGCGCAGTAAACGCAAGTCACGTCACAAGCAGGGACTTGCATTTACATGCCCCGGAGACTTGTGCCAAGAATAACTCCAGGAGAAAAAGCTCGCTATTTCCGTCCGTTATTCACTAAGCAACACACGTTATTTTCTTCAAGCGACTATCAAGTTAATCACAAGCACTCGTGGTGTTGAACGAATCACACTGAATGAATACAATGAATGACTCAAAAACAACATAACGTTACAACGGCAGCCGCTGCAGTGAATTCACCAGCATCTAAGTTAACGTTAAATCAGCGTGAAGAAACACACATCTCCGAAAGACATATGGCAGCACTATATGAACCGACCTAAAAGAAACTTCTAGACGTTTCCAGAGATCTGCCAATGAACCAAATCCAACCGTTGCGCCGCATCCTTTAAAATCAAAGCCATTGAGTTTTTGTTCAGTCTGCTCGTCTGTCAAGCCCGATCTATCAGCTGAATGGAATGTAAAGCTCGTCCTTACCCCGTTGTTGTCTTTAAAGCTCCAGGCTTGACGCCGTTGTATGAGCCTCTGCTTCGGGAGCAGCAGATGGTGGCCGTGGGCGGTAGGGACTAAATGTTTGGAAGGTACAAAAAGACATACGGCGATCCTCCGTTTTATAATCTCACGCCCCTTTCTACCCACCTCCTTTCAGTTAGACCAAGCCCCATCGTCTCTGTAAACACGTACCACACACACTCCTCACCGAGAGAGAGAGAGAGAGAGAGAGAGAGAGAGAGAGAGAGAGAGAGAGAGTCACGTGGGCTGGTGACGAATGTTATGATTAAATCCTGTTGTGAATAGAGGCGCTGCAGTGCTTTAGTCTATTCCTTTTTATATCTCTAAAAGTAAAAAAAAACTGTAAACCTATACTGGTACTAATAAATATCCACTCAAAAGTATAATGGAGGACTTCAATGTCTTTAATCCAAATCGTACGTCGTGTGTATAACTAGTAGAACTAGCATTCATTATGCCTGATGCAATATTCTGCAACAGACAAATTACTGTCAAAAACCCCAAATGACTTAATGCGAGTTTCTTTAAACAGCTGGTAAGAACTGGTTTTCTAAGGAAACATCAAAGCAATAGCTAATGATGAAGCGAAATTTCAATCCAAATGAGTGATTCGATTTTTAGATTTATTTAAACATGAAGCTGGTATGTTTCTTATTCATATTACATTACACACATTACATTTATTTATTAAATTTTACATTTTATGATTAAATTATTAGCTTCCAGTTTGGGAAACCCTTTCATGTAGAGCAATATTTTCTTATAGATTATTCAGGAACAATGCATCTGTATTATCTACCGCTAGAAAACAACCTTTGTTACTCTATAAAATATAACTGTCTCATCGGAACTGTACTTCAACATTCCTTTCCCTCAACAGGATGGATGGGAATGTTAAAATTCACAGGCATGCACATGATCGTGACACTGGGACATTTTACAGACATGCTGAGTGGGAGATAGACAGTCAGGAGTATATCCTCACGCTGGTATTAATGAAAGCTATAATGATTTCGATCCTTTGAATGAGCCAAGTGAAATAACTGAGATATGAGCCCCAGACATGGCAGTTTTGGTCCCTCAATCATTTCAGAATCCAAACAGTGTACACTGTCTCAAGAACATAGTGAAACTTTATTATCCTAAACTCATAAATTTGTGTCAATAGTAATATATTATGTTTTTCAGTGGCTCAGACTTTATTCTCTCAGGTGGTCAAATAAGTCAACACCACTTAAGAGCCATTTGTATCCGAGGGACATCTTGTGACTTTCCCCACCCCTCTGTCAATGTCTCTGGTTGGCCTCTCAGTGTGTTTTGGCCTATATATTCAGCCATGAAAACAGCCCCAAAGATTACGCAAAGTTCAGAGTGAGGCTCTAGAGGAAAGAAGCACATGATGAAATGCCAAGTTATGTTGAAAACAAGCCACGTGATAGAGGAGGGGCAGAGGGTACTCTGGGTTAACAGAGTGGGGCCTTCGCAAAAGGGTCCAAATGGTATTCTTACTCTCCATTGGGTAGGAATGCATAACAGAGTCAATAACAGCAGCACACATGTACATCTCAAAGAGGGTGGGATCTGATTGGTGAGGTTCCATGGGTGTGTTAGAAAGACTAATGTCTGTTTGTTCTGAATGAAAGAACAAATGTACAGTGCAAGAACGTATGTGACATTTTTGTCAGGGAGGAAAAGTAAGGAAAGTGGAGAAAGTGAGGTGTTTGTATGATGACAGTGGAATGTCAAAGTGAGTGTGTGTGTGTGTGTGTTGGAGAGTGACAGGAAGACAGACGAGCATGTGTGCTTGGACTGATCTCTTTGGGCATCCTGTAGTCCTCTTCTGTTACATCAAGGGTGTGTAGACTTTCCAAGGAGTCAGCTAGTACATACACACATGAAAAAGATTTATTTACATTTCCGCTGTAGCACCTAAATGTTTCTTGGAATCAAAATCAATGTGTCAGGAAAGCATGAACAGCTTATTAGATGACGCAGAAGAATACACCTGAATGTGATTAAATGGACACTACCTGCTTAACCTGAGAGTTTGGATTACAGTATGGGTGCACCGAAATAAGGCATACATAATTAGCCAAGGTTTGGCTAATTAAAGAAATATTAAATGAAAGTAATACATTTGAAAGTTTAGCTGTAAAACCATAACTGTGGAGGAAAGCATGCACTTCCTCTTTCCTCTTAAATTAAGAATTTTGACCAGCCCAAAAAATATTTTTTTCTGAGTAAGCAACGTGTCCTGGACCCCTATTGCGCAAGTGTGCTCTTTTTCATTTTCTCCTTGAAATCTCCTAAAAAAAATGGAAATCCCCCAGGCACTAAACAACAAACCCAGAAACCGAAAATACTAGTTGAACAGATGGAAAAATATTTGCATGCTTGAGAGAGTGAGAATAGCCTGAATTTACAAAAGAGCAAAACAGTGACGTAAATACGCGGGTAAAACAAATTAACTTTAAACAAAGTACAGGATCACACAGAACTATTTTTTAGATAAGGCATATCCCAGTTCATTATATTTAATACAGACGGCCTACGTGCGACATATATCTAGATATGTACTGAATGTCTTTAGATTAGCCTACACTTGTCTGAGGATGTTTCTAAAACTCGTTTGTTCGTTTTCCCCTAAAAATAATATTAAATAAGGCTGTAGTATCCTGGGTTTGTTCAGATATTTATTTTACTTTTAGAGTCCCAGTGTTACAGTAGTCCAGTATAAAAGCATAATCGAATCCCAAGCTATACAACCTTGTGCAACATTCAGTCGCATTGAATCAGCTTGAAGGTGCCTGTGCTTGATCACAGCGCGCGCGCTCGTGTGTTTTCATCTCGTTCTGCACGTAACCTCCTCTCGAGGAGCACGAGGTCAAAGCCCCGCCCACTGACGTGCAGTTTCCTCTTCATTCCAGTTCTAGTACATTCCGAAAGAACACAACAGTATCGTTATTGCGGTTCTTGCAGATCCAGATAATTACACGTAACACACGGCCAGGCCTTTTGTTTTGTTGCTGAAAACGAAAGAAAACGTCTGTTATGGTGCGGATCTGCAGGAATTCTAGCGGGGCAGCAGAAACATTGTGGTTAATCTGATGCAACTCACTACTCAACTGTGACATTTGTAACCCTGTCCAATAACTGTACAGATTACAGATTAACGCACTGTGTATGTGTTTTTGCGTTTAAACGTTTTATGCAGCTTTTTTCATGTGTTTTTATATTCGACAGAGCAATGCTTGATAAAAAATGAATCACTTTTTCGAGTCGGTTCTTTGAATCAGTCAGTCACACTCGCAAATTGATTACTTTATGAACATTAAATAATATAACCTATGGTATATGGTATGGTATATGGCTGAAGATGATCTTTGATACTTCATAAAAATAAATAGGTTAAAAAATTAAGTAGTTTAAACGGTGCAAGTATTTAGCTTGCAATATAAATAGCCTACATTCTCAGAACAATAGCTTTCTGTTTTGAGGCAGCTTCATTTTGAGTAGATTACTTTTGTGCATCAAAACACTTAAAGTGCGTATAATCTTTGATGGCAAAAGGGTTTACAAAGTTTATATGCAATTTAAGTGGCTTGAATCCGTAAGATCTTAACTTCGCTTTGGAAATGGTCTTTTAACGAGTGTATACCATGACCTTGTTGCAGCGTTCAACGTCAGTGTTGCATGACACTAAAGCACGCCCTCTCATTATCATGCAGAGACTACTGGAAAAATCTGGAATTGCGGGCAGACTGAAGATTGCGACAGAGTGGTGATGTTGAAGTCAAGGGTGGAGCTCGATTAACAGTTAACGTCTTCATCATCCAGACAAATAGGGGCTGATTTATTATTTATTCTAAACGTGCAACGCAGCATTTATTCAGCATGTAGGCTGGTAGACAACAGAGCAGACATCACTATAAACTCATTACGCATTGGCAGATTAATCGTAGTTAAAACGCTAAAGAAAGAACAATTATAAAAGAACCTTGTCCAAAAAAACAAAAACGTTGCATAACCAAACCGTGGACCTAGTTTTATAAAATTAGTGATCGGAGCTTGAGGTAATGCAATATTTCATCATCCAGGTCTGTGTTGTGATATGCTTTTATCGCCACCTAATGGACAGAGACAAATGAGTTTGACATTTGTGAATTCGGCAGGCTAAAAGAGCACAGTTATTTCTGTTGGCCCTAATTTAACAGTGAACATTATGAGAAAATAAAACAGTAAGCTGGAGAAACAGGATTATTTTTCATTAAAGACACAGATAAGCAAAAAAATCCACATGACACACCAGGTTGTGAAATCACCCTCACCATGTACTGAATGATGTTTTGAATGCTTAGAGTAGTCAGACATCCTACCGCGTCATCAAGTTTTTAATTAAAATTGGTTATGATGAGAACATAACCAGTAACTAGGAACAGAACCAATGACATGCAGACAAGAGGAAGTGGTTTTAATATCTCAACGACATACATAAATAGTCAAATATAATCTGTATGTTAAAGATTAGAACAGTTCGACAGAACAAAAGGAATGATTCAGAACAAATTTGGAAAAACAAAAACAATCGATAATACTGATTTCTATTAAAAATACTCTCCATATGCCTACACATGAGAATATAGAGAGATGTACATGTCTCTCCCTAAATAGAATATTACAGTACTTTATAGCGTATAAAAATAAAGTCTTTAAAAGTTTGGTTTCGGTTTCTTCTGGTTTTCAATCGTAAATCTGCATGGTTCTGATCTGTCTGAAATGTAAAGGACCTCTCTGTTTTTCAGTGGCACATCCGTGCTGTCATCTCTTTCTGTTAAGAGAAATAAACACTGCGTCAGTATCACAAAACCACACACAACTACCGCCACCATCATGTATGTTCAATCAGCTACCACAAGCTTTGTTTCAAATAAAAAACAACCTGCCTCTTAAATTATAACTGCTTCTTATTCACTTATGGAATTAAACATGTTGTTTTAAAATATGAAATACACAAAGATTATATCATTTCCTGTGTATATATATTTTTTACAGATGGAAAGACACTATGCAAACAGCTACGAGCTCCTGATGTCAGTAACAGGACCTGCGGGTGACACCTGATCCCACGGCACCAACTCAACTGTGACTACTGAGATAATGAACTGCTGCGTCTATAGACGAAGGGTTTTTCTGCATTAGGAGCTCAAACCCTCATTAACTGCCTGTGAGAAAATGATAGAGGCTGGAATATCAAAACCACTGACTCATTCTGTCCTAGTGTGGCCCTACCAATTAGCAAAGCCATTATAAAAATGAGCTTGTTAGCTACTAATCATGCACTTGTTTCTGTATCAGTCACTCTTTGTTTCTGGCTTTCTTCACTCATTAAGTTATGGAAAATCACACTGACTTGTTTTAAATACCACGCACACAAAGAGAGACAGATGCACTTATGATCTATATCTATTGCTTACCAGAGGTTCCAGCTCTTTGTGGTCTATGAGGCTGAATTCAGTAACAAAGTAATAAAAATGTTTGTAACAGGTGTTCACGTGGGCCTCTGCTCCCATCTCGCTCACACGGTCAAAGTGGTGGATGTAGACGTGGACGAAGACACGGAACAAACGAGACAAGATCTTCTTAGCTACCTGCATGAAGGTCTTAGGGAATGGCGTACCTAAAAAGAAACACATAAAAATGTGTCAATGTGAAAACAGTCAAAAGAATGAGAACCATTTTTTTTATGGTAGCATACAAAAGTAGGCCAGCAAGGGTACATTAAATTTGTTTATATTTATCAAAGAATCATGAAAAATCTATTAATTATTTAAGTAAAACTGAAGTAAAATCTGCTGAAAATACAGCTTTGCTATCACATTACGTTTAAAAATATATTTATTTAGAACATTCATTTTCTTATATTCTTATCACAACGTTTAAAAAATATTAACCTCTTTTGACCAGAAAGGTAGTCTAGGTTAAAGGGCAAGTGGGTATATGAGGGTACTTTTAATTTATCATTGTGACTTCACACCCTTATCAGGTCCTAATATATGAAACGACATCAAACAAGGTATTTGTAGCTACTGAGATGACATGTTGAGCCTGCTGATATCATCAGAGGAAACAAGTGGCTCATATCTCTGGATGGGAGGAAACTCTTTATAGCTCTCCTTTCTCGTTGGTACATCCATCTGGGACACGTGCTACGATGGATTATAAATCGAGAATCGCATTCCCTCAGCCCCGTTTATTAATAGAGTCCTGCGATCTGACCTGTATGCAGACAACCATGTCCTTATACACGGCAGATTCTCCGACTGTCTCGTTGCATTCTAAGAATCTGTTCCATTAGCAGACTTGGTCTATTTATATCCCACTGTAAATTGTAAGACCCAATTTGAAAGGCACCACAGATGTCAGATGGCAGGTTGAGGATAATGAGATAAAGCCTGATAAGTCAAACACTACACTTGATCATCCTATGTTTTCTATATATTTAACGTCCTGTACCTTGAATTGCAGTTTATGTATCATCTTAAACACTGCTCCAAATAGTCAACAAGTTAGTTTTTATATGGTGACATATATGATGGCCATTTTGAGACATCAGCGCTATACTAAAAGTGTCTAAAATGTCTGCATAGCTAATTCTGACGACCTACAGAGGTTTAGGTTTGAAGAACTAAAAGGAGAATAAATACAGCAGCGGCAAAAGCTACTATATTTGGATATTTAGCCACATTGTTGATGACTTTTGAAAGTTACTGCATTGCAATTGGATGATTTTAAAGAATTATAAGCATAAGCACACTACTGACATACTAATAAAAGACTGATTTTAAACTGTATGTTCACTAAAATCCTTTCAATCAAATGTTAGAAGTTGGTTATGAGAAAAAAAACTTGAATAATCCTTTGATATTTTGCTATCTGAGCAATATAATTAATCTATTTTAAGCATGACATTGATGATCAAATATATTGAGATATTAATTAATTCTGTTCTTATTACACTCTTAAAAATAAGGTTAAAAAAAAGAGGAGTTTGTAGTGACTCAACTGAAGAACCACTTTCTAAAAACATTTATCAAAAGAACTATTTTTCAGTAATGTGAAGAATATTTTAATAACCTGAAGAAGGATCTTGCGCAAAGGATAGGATATTCCATGGATATTAAAGGTTCTTCAATGAACCATTGATTCCTATAAAGAGCCTTTATTTTGAAGAGTGTAAGCAAACCAACTCAAACCTTATGTCTTATCTGCAGTGAAGTATAGTTGGAAGATTAGAAGAAGAAGAAAAATACAGTGTTGTTTTTGACTACCATCTTAGATTTAGTCTTAGTCTTAGTCTTTTGGACTAAAATGCTTATTAGTTTTAG
>JAUCMS010000145.1:8143601-8158663 GCA_032357445.1 Enteromius radiatus | reverse complement strand
ATGTTTCTAAAAATTCTTAAATGTCCTAAATTAGCAAAGGTCTAGTCCTGGCTTAATCTAATTCCTGTCCGGGAAACTGGCCCAAAATGTTACAACACATAGTCTTCCGTTCATTTGTAGTCACCTTTCCATTTTGAATACACCTTTCTTGACACAGCCAAAGTTGCCTGAACCAAGCTCCACCTCGTCAATCATGAGCTTGTCTCTCTTGATGAACAGGGTCTTCTTCTTGCATTCGTTTGGATCATCATAAGGACTGATGAATGCATCATGGTCCATTGGCAAAGATGGACGTAGAGGCTCAGCTCCAAAAGGCTTGGGCACTGGGGAACATCACAATACATGTTACATACATGCAGTTTTAGTGTGCTAATTCGCTTTTAAAAGTCTAATATTTAAAATATTATTTCTTATTGCTAACAAATAAACATATTTATCCTTGTGGTAGCTGTAGCGCTTATGCAGAAACACAATTGCAACATATATGTTTTAAGCACACAGCGGTTAAAAATTCACATTTGTGGGATTATGTTGGAAAACGTTATGCTAACCACAGACCTTATTTTATTCATAAACTGAAAACTAGCATTCTGAAAACCCATATAAATTCCAGTAGAAACATGTGGTTAATGCAAATTATTGTCATCGAGACCACAAACTACACAGCTCTACTGAAAATCCAAGCAATTTATTTTTGTTGTTCTTTGTGCAAAAAATATGTGGACTGATTCCAGAGAGTTTAGCAGTAATAGCCAAAAACTTTACGCATTTATCACTAAGACAGCGCAGAGACTCTGAGGCTTGGACTGTTTTCGTTTGAAACATATTTCAAGCAGACATAAATTTCTAGGCATATTTGTTGATTTTATCACTGCTGTTAGACGGTTTCAATTTTCACATGTTGTACCAAAACAAAGTTACCCATAGGGGGCGGTGTGTATCCGTTACCCCTCGGCCTCCTCTGAAACACACAAACAGAAACAATTAAACAAACGCACAAAATTATTAAATATCTTTAAAAAAATAGATGTTCTTTCAGACAGACTTACCTGACCAACCGTAAGAGCTAAAAGTGAACAAAAGGAAACAGAAGTAAAATATCCTCTTAGTCATTTCTCCTCACAAATAGCTAGTTAACTTATTTCAATGAAATCATATTATGTCAAGCCCCAAGTTTGAATGTTTAGAAATGTGTATTGTTACAGCATTTTCGGTAAGTGATATTTTTTTACATTAAATGTTTTTAACATGAAATTTATACCTGGTAATGCATTGCTTTGGTTGACACACGGTTCTTTCAGTACAGTCACAAGACCATCAGGCTTCATCTTTAAATACTCCACCAGCTGCCCTCCATAGGAATATACGTATAAAAAAACATCAATGACAACTACAATAACAAAATCACACTAAACTTTGTAAAAGTCTTTATATATATTGATGCATTTGGACATGGTCATATATTATTGCATTGTGGGATATTTTTGCTTGCTTTGCAGATCAGCATGTAAAGCCATTTTGACTTTTATTCATTCGCAAGATATGAATATTCTTGATATTAAGTATTCCATTTTCCCTAGTTAAAATTCTTAATGTCAAGAATATTATTTTTTAGTTAATTTAATTTCTGAAGAATGTGATATCTGCAATTGATGCCGTCATTGCAAACATTTTTACTAGTGGAAATATAATTGCTGATATCAAAAATGACCATTGTTACTTATGGAAATCCAATTCCTAATATCTAGACTTTTTAACTAGTGAAAATGTAATTGTTGATATCGAGAATTAATATCCTGTGAATGAATAAAAGTCAAAACGGCTTACCGTAGATCATTACATCTTAAGCTGTTATACTAATACAAAGTTTCAATATTTTAAAACAACTTATATGCACATGTATTTATTGTGCGATACTCTGAAACATCTACGTCCTCGCCATACTCCTTTCTTGATATATTTTTAGAAATAAATATAATGAATTAAAATACACAAATGTTAAAGCTCATTTTGTAAAAGCAATTACGGTCCAGCGGTGCTGTGTGAATGTTATTTTTAAGCCTCAGTCTTTTTTTACTCTTTAAAAAAGTGACAGACTCTTTGATGGGTGAAGCATACCTGCCACACAGTGTCAAATTTAGTTCCCTCTGGCATTGCGTATTTCCCTGATTTGTCGTGTAAGATCTGATAATGGTATACTGTTTTTCCGTATGTCAACGACAGCGCGAACGTGCCAAATTCGTCTCTCTCTCGGACCCTGGAAAACAAAACAAATTACAAGATCACAGGTCAACATGCCTTCTAAGTTATAGGAGTAACATGTAAATGTCATCTTGACCAGTCCTGCTGTTTGTCTTTCTGAATGTCCTATTTTCACAATGCAGAGAAAGCTTTTTAGGGAATGTTGATGAGCGAATTCAGCATCTATAGCCAACATTTTGTAATCATCTGCTTTGACTTCATTTTACTCATTACATCACCCCAGTTCCCAACTCTATCTATGCTACAAACAATATTGTTCATCAGATTTGTCTCTAAAAGCAGCCAGTGTGTCATCATCATGACATTTCCACCCAAACGCTGCAGGAAAACTTTAGACTTTTGACTCACAGGAACTTTCCATCAGGCTGAGATCCTGAGTATAGTCGTCTCTCACCCTCCTGGCGAGGGATCTTGCCATGGAACCAAGGCATTTTCTCATGTGCTGTGGTGGCAATCAGTTTCTCTAGCTGTGGAGCCTGGCTAATGATGGCTTGTTCCATGGCCTCCCCCTAAAAAAGATTACATAATATTTCACTTTTGTGATCTCTTATTAAAAATGGTCAAAAATGTCCTCACTAGTAGAGACTAAAAATGCATATTTTTTAAGGAAAATATAAAGTGCACAAAATATGGTGTTAAATGCATTTAAATAAGAGGAGTAGATAAAGATAAAAATACGCAAGACGCAATTGTAACATTAAGGGATGCATTATATGGTTAACTAAAAAAAATAAAAAGTATGAATTCTAATTATTTAATCATTTTTGAAAAATAGTGCAAAAGTTAAATGTAAAAATGTTTGTTAGTACACTTTTGATTTTAAAGTTAGAAGAACTGTTTCCTAATTGGACAACCCATTAATCAGAACATTTTTCAGGTTTCATCACTATAAAACGATTTTTTACTAGTAAACTTTTTTACTTTGAGTTACTAGGTTGTGATAAAAAGAAAGTGATATGGAACCATAAATCCTACTACTATTGTATAGCCACACAGTTACCGAATATTAATCAAAACCTTGCTTGCTAACCAATCAGAATCTAAACAGTTTTGAAGCGCTTACCTCCAGGTGCCAAGTCTGCCGCACATATTCCCTGAGCATATTTTCTCTTAGGCTGTCAAAGACGCCCGTCTTGATCTGTGTTTCAGGCGATCGCAGGCAGGGTTTTTTCAAAGTGCACATGAGGCCGTCGGGGTCTTTGCTGTAGTACTCACAGAGCTCAGCAGGTCCGCAGTGAGGCTTCCCACCTGCAATGCAGTATGTGCCGTTGAGCTGTTTTTCAATGGAGTAATGATAGAACTCCAGGTTCCAAACCAGGGACAGGACATAGCCGCCCAAGCTGCGGAGGCACTGGCGCAGGAGGAAGAGGCCGTCTCCCATGCCGGCCAGCTTTAGGTGCTCCTCGGCCTCCGAGCGACTGATGCTGCCATAGAAGAACGGGAGGTCCGCGGCAGGGTCGGACATGATGGAGGCGATGAGGGGTCGAAGACTAGATCAGAAACTGTGGGAAATGATAGTTTAGAGAGAAAAAGAGAAAAACAGAGAGAGCGAGCGAGATTGAAGTGACTGATAACTTCAGCAAAATGGGGCAAACTGTGGCGAGCATGTGTTTTTGCTGATGTGGGATGTGGGAGGATGTTTCCCGTCTGAAAGCATCTCTCCTTCTTTTTCTCAGTTTCCCTCTTTATATCTCAAACGTGGGCATTTTTGGCTTTTGACGGCCTTGTCTGATCCAAAAAATGGTATGTGGAGGTATATAGAGTTAATAAGAGAACATGTAAAGGTTGGTGTGGTTGGCGCTTTAGTGCTTTGCAACCGGCAAAGTCTCGCATTCGGATCGAATCACCACAACAGGAAACTCAGACATATCCTTCCCCGCCCCCGCCAGCTCTTATATGACAACCCTCCACCCTGTGCAGGTGCTGATGCTTCAAGAATGTTCCTAAGCTTGTCAACAGACTCATGCTTTGCTGAAACAATCTGGGACTGGAAGAAGAAGATGATTAAAAATGCTGTACTTGTAGATACCAAAAAGCCACAAAGACATGGACCATGAAACATGCTTCTATAACAGACTTCCTCGTGATGAATATTTTCCAGTGACTGAATGCTAGTGATGTGTAGGAAAGTGGGGGTCAGTGACCAGAAAGTGAAAAGTGCACAAAAACAAAACAAAAAAATCCCTACTGCTTTTCTTAATACCTCAGATTTCATCGTTTTATGCAAATGTTCTGACAGTGTCATCTAGACACAATGGCACATGGCCTGAGATGGCATCACATGGAGTGACAACAAGTGGAATACCCTAGACAGGCAGCTTTGATTTAAACCACAGCTTCCTGGACACAGAGCTGCCCACACTTACAGGGATGTCAACGGTTGAAGACAGAGAAAGACCCACAGCCACACATGTACACACACACCTTGTCTTAAACCACAACAGGCCACAGCAAAGACACTGGGGGACAGTGCACATTCTGAGGGAAAACATGAGACTCATGAGGCAATTTGGTCCTTTCCATTTTACATTTGGAACTTAATGTAGGTGTGATGTTGCAATTTTTTGCTGTATAAATTACATTTTAACACACACATGCACACACACACACACACATATGTTTTTTGTGAATTAAGGGGACTTTACATAGACTTCTATTGTTTTTATACTGAACAAACCATTTTTTCTATCCCCTAAACCTACCCCTTACAGAAAACATTTTGCATTGTTACACTTTCATATGAACATCATTTACTATTTTGATTAACTCTTCACATCATGGGGGCCGCAGGCCTGTCCCTACAAGGTTTTATTATCCTGAAATTCAGGTTTTATTACACACAAACACACACATACACTTGATCCTTTTAGAAATCATTCTAATATGCTGATTTATTATTATCAGTGTTGGAAACAGTTGAGCTGCTTAATAGTTCTTTTTAGGATTCTTTGATCATTAAAATATTAAAAAGAGAAGCGATTATTTAAAATGGATAATAACTACTATTACAGTAGTTTACTGTTTCACTACTGTTCAAAAGTTTGGGATCAGTACATTTTTTTTCTTTCTTCTTTAAAAGAAATTAATACTTTTATTAACCAAGCATCTTTTAAATGAACAAAAAAGTCATAGCATAGATTTATTTTTTTAGAAATGTTTTGTATTTGGTAAAAAAAAAGTAGTTTTCTGCTTGTTATTCATCAAAGAATCCTGAGGAGAAAAAAATAAAAAAATCACAGGTTCCAAAAAATATATTTGGCTGCACAACTGTTTCCACCATTGACAATTCTAGTAATAAATCAGCATATTAAAATTATTTCTGAAAGCATCTGAAAGAATAAATAGCTTTAAAGATGTATCTTCGAGATAGATGTGTCAATGCGAAGCGGAAATTGTAATGGAATTTAATAATTTGTTTGTCTAAACATTATTTTCCGGTGTGAAAGATGGGTGATGATATTGCGGCCGAACCTCATCGAAGCATCTTCTCTTCCGTAATGGGGGTAATTTTATCATCGAGAACGAAATGTCTCATGCATTCAGAAGCAAGCAACCATCTGAGATGGGTGTTTGCTGTCTATTTAATCTATAAAAGGAGCTTTGAAATTGAGCGGTTTTGAAAACTATTCAAGACATAAATAAGATCAAGGTGTTGAGGCATACGCTAATTTCTAAGGTTGTTTAGAAGTACATGGAGATTTTGGAGATGAATTTAAAGCTAAGTTGGTACAGCTTATGTAATTGAGTTCACTTAAACGCTCCAGTAGTTTCATAATTTTTACTGATTTTCCATGTTCTGAACACAAGAATCTGAACTATGCTACTTAATGAGCCCTAAAATATTTACAGTGTTTATGTCCATAGACCCAAACTCAACTGCCTTCAATGGAAACTAATTTTGTTAGGCAAAATAGCCTACAATGGAAACAAGAACTTTCTTTTTCCAATACGTAAAAGGCTATTTGACCCCTGCCCTTTTCAAGACTGCTCACTTTGTTTTGTTTTTTTATTACTCTTTTTCTAGCCCAACTTCGCATGATTTTGTGCCCATATTTAGATGGTCTCACAGGACCACTGAAATATCACGGGCATTCGGGCAGTGAGACAGTCTGGATTCTTGCCACCGAACTCAGAGCAGTGAAACCTTTGAGTTACTTATGATTCAGTGTCCCACAAAGTGCATACAAATGCTTTAAGGTAAAATAATGAACTCTGCAAAACACTGATTTCAGTCAAGATTGAAATGCAAAGCAGTGTCACCTGTTTCTGCTGTGACATAAGTTGTGCAAAGTTATTTAAATTAATGGGATTTTCAATGCATGAAAATATTTAATTGTAAAAAAATACATGTACAATCTTATCAAAATTTTCCTGTTAATTTAGAATGAAAATGGCTCTCTATACATAAAAAATAAAATTGCAACTTTACAGATCTTCTGCACCTGTTCTGCAGTTCAATAAATATTTTATCTTCGTGCTATCTTTTGAGCTACTCTGCGGTGCTAGTGAAGCTATTTTATGTTTGCAGAGACACGTTAACCTTTCCGACTGAATATTATGCAAAATTCATATACATCTGCACAATAAAACAAGCTTAAAAAGTATTAAACTGAACAATTCATAATATTTTTGAACATGGCTACAATTTAGATCCATGCTGGCAATCATAAACTCCCTTTAGACTGTAATTTATGATAATAATTCTACCTGTGAAAAAAGATACAACTGTTAGCAGTGCTTACAATTATAATAAATACATAAATAAATGTATACAACTTCAAGATAAGGTTTGAAATTTGCACACTTGATTTCCGCGTTACAAAAATGCTTTACAACATGCCACATCTGCTTAGACAGCCCTCAGAAGTGTTGCTTTACATGCATACATATATGTCAGCAAAATGCTACAAATTTGATATCTTAATTTAACGTAATGGTTATGTGTCTGTATGGTATTTGACCTCTGCTGAACGTTCATTTGCTAATATCACTCCTCATTTGCACGTTACGTCTCACATTTTGATCGACCTTGAAAGGTTGTGAATTTGCCTCAGGAAAGATAAGAACAGACGGTTCTTGGCAGAGAGAGCGAAAAAAAGCTAAAATAATCTTATTAAACACTCACCGTGGCCTGTAGCTGAAATCCAGGAAGAGAGGGATAGAAAGAAAGAGAGAGAGAGTGAGAAAAAAAAAGAGTGGAGACACGGCACGGATGAACTGGTGAAGGAGTTATAACAAATGTATTTAGTCTGCCGAAGTGATGAAGCTCTCTGATCTGGCTTGTACGCTAGATGGCTTCTATGCTTGCCAAGCTGTGTGTGTGTGTGAGCTTGAGAGAAAACGTGTGCTCTTATGTGCGAGTATGGCTCTGTGTGTTTCTATGCACACAGGTGAACTGTGTGGGCTGCTTGAATCACTCAAATTTGCATTCCCTTCAGGCTTCTCAGAAACTGTAACTTACTTTCTCACCCAAGTCTTGGAATGTAACCGCTGAATGTTTTGAAATGCTGTGCTGCAGATTAATGCTTAAAACAGTTACAAGAGATTGGTTTGGTTGGTTTGGGGACTAATTAAAGCATTTGTGAAATTTGGAGTAAATTTTCCAATGTTTTTTGGACCTGATAAAAACATTTTACTGACAAACAAAACAAATATTATAGGAGTATTTTGAATACTGAGTATTTTAATGAAAATTATTTTTGTTGTACAAAAGGTTATTACACTTTTGTACTTTTTTTCACTTTAGCTGATTCTACTTCTGTTTGAGGTTAATTTGGCAACAGCAAAATTAGAGTGCATGAATTGATAGTAAAACAAATAAAAATGCTAGACTACAAACTATGATCAACAAATCTTAGTATGTGAATATGCATTGCATTTATTGAGACTTGGAGACCTCTGACAATACCCTTTTAAAAATGTTAAAATTGTGTTTTGATTAAGAAAAGTCATTGTCAACTTCAATGTTATGTTCTTTTAGATTAAAAGAGCCTCGTTTCTTAGATCCAAACCCGACAAGTTTTTATTTTTTTATTTCACGCCTGTTCTTCATTTGAGTGTGGAGGTAAAGGAATCACGTTTTCCTCTGAGGGTTCGTAACTGTTGACGACAGCGCATCTGGTATCCGGCTCTGTTTAGGGGGGTATCCGATATCCAACAGGTGATTGAGGCGGCCTCTTCTGAGCACGAGATCATCAAAGCGAATATAACGGTGCGACGCACAGAGCGCGATTGTTCTTTGCGGTGGCTCCTCCCTGCGTTCACAGTCTGTCTTCCTGCAGACGAGCGCTGTACAGAAAGTGCCGTAGCATGGGGAAACCGGATTCATTTGAAAGAGTCGATTCGTTCGGACGGGTCGTTTCGAATAAAACTTTTCAAAAAGATTCGAACTGTTCAAAGAAATTTTACTTTTGTTCTGAAATGCTGCTGTTTACTATGAAGTGTTCGGATGTTTTAGAGATGGCCTATTCTAAATTAGCGTCAAGTATTGTATTTGTGAGGGAAAACAGGAAGTGTTTGTTGTAACACATTTAGGCTAGTTTAACAACTAGAAATGATCTAAGCTAACGTTACAGAGAGAAATTACTATTAGCCTAGGCCTTATGATTTGTCACGACATTTCTTTTGAGCCCTGAGAGTAAAACTTATTTTGTTACAATAGGATTTTAGGACAGAAAAAAAAGATTCTGAGGTATGAAAGCAGTCTGTTTATGCAATGCTAATGAATATTAAAAGAAAAGTAACATGCTAATAAATATTAGAATTGGTAGGTTATTATCTGAATTGACAGGTTGTTTAATTGATTATAAACCAACTTAGACGACTATATTTCTACAACCTCTACCCTTTGGTGTCACCAGAGCCGATGAAAAACAATGTTTTTGGCATTACCTGTCAAGCAAAAGCAACCAAGCTCGTCATCTTTAACGAAGTTCTTCTTCACCGATAAACGCGACGTTCCCACTGTTTTTTTTTCTTTTCGGTCGTGTAGGCCGTTGCTGACAAATAGCTAACGTTACGTTAGTGAACACATGTCTATGAGTGAACATTCAAACTCACTTAACGTTAAACCGAGTAGAAGAATTCAGAGTAGCCTGGCCTTCCCGCGCAAAAGGATTTAGGATAGGATAAATGTAGAACGCCCCACAAAAGGATTTCGATTTTGCAAACCATGTTGTTCAATTCCACTTAGGCTTTTTTTACTTTTACATACCACTGTCATGATATTTCAGGATAGTTAACGTTATTTCAGTCATATCCTTAATTAAGTAGGGTTATTTTTGCTTATATGTCCATAAAATCGCTTGCTACTAATAATGTATTTGTAGAATGTTTCTAATTTGATTCGTTGTTCATTTGTCCGAGTTTGATCGTTTTCATTTAAACTGTTAAAAATGGTTTGGATTTGGAATTATGAAGGATATGTTGAGAATTTACGAGACCAGAGACGCGTCTTCCTTACCGCGTGCGAGTCGGTTCAATTGAATCCCTAAAAAGAACCTGTTCAAAAGAACGATTCGTTCGCGAATCGGACATTACCAAACCGCTGTCCGAACTCAGTTTCTCTCTTCAGCGGCAAAACTGAAGGAAGCAGAGAAACCAAGCAGCACCAGAGCACAGTCCACCGGCTCATCTCAGTATGTGGCAGAGAACAACCCGGTGTTGAAGGAGGACGACAAATCAGACGGAGGTCGGCAAATCTCAGGGTCGTCAAATTGCCCGCTCCTGGACAAATTAAACGGTAAGGACGTTGTCAACCATCTTTGTCCATTTAAACTTATATTATGGCAGAATGCAAATGAATGCATTGCAAACGTGCATGGTTATCATTCTCGTTTTTACTACAAGGGATACATATGCAAGTCTGTTATGCTGTCAGTTTGCTACATGCAGTTATATGAAACTAAAATGATGAAGGCAGCAGCGCTGTCAGACCAGCTGGTGATCACTCTAGCAGAAAGCTGAAATATCTCTCTTTGTCTGTGGGGTTCAGAGTCGAAGCCTCTGCCAAGAGTCTCTGAGGAACGCGTCCAGTTCTCTAGGCTACTTAATAAATTATTTGCTCTTGTAATATTTCCATTAAAGCCTGATTACAGCTGCTATCAAATGGAATGACTGGTAGACAAAAAAATGAAGAGTTACAGAGCAACGTCTCCCCCATATAATATAGAGTTATTATACAAGCATAATGCTGCACTATTTGGCTTTTCACGGCACAGCCATTTGAAAGTTGGATAAATTCTGTAGTTTGAATGCATATGTTGGCAACAAGTACGCTCTGGAGACCTGCTCCTTGTCAGGTAGAGCAGTGGTTCCCAACTCTGTTCCTGGAGGCCCCCCAACAATACACATTTTGGACGTCTCTCTAATCAAACGCACCTGATTCAACTCATCAGTTTGTTAGTGGAGGCTCCAAGAGTTGATATGGGTGTGTCAGATGAGACAACCATAATGCGTGCTGTTGGGGGCCCTCCAGGAACAGGTTTGGAAGCCGCTGAGGTAGAGCGAGCGCTTCTCCTGGAACAGCTCCATGCCTGTCTGTGCACATCTATCTATGATGGAGAGAGCGTTGGCTAGCTGCTGGAAACTACGAGTCTTATATTTAGACTTTGATATCAGACATAGCATTATATTCATTATTTAGGAAGGTTACTTGCAGAGCATCTTGACTTTTTTTTTCAAAGTAAATAAAAGAGCTGCTCCATGGTTTTGCTTATGGAAAAGAAAATGGAATGGAAATAAGGCTTTTAGTGAATATAAATATTTTGAATATAGCTATTTTATTTGTTTGAAATTTGTATTTTGGTTGATGGCTTTTTAAAAAGCTTATGAATAGCTATAAAGATTATGAAAAATTCATAGAAATTAATGAAATTAATGGAACTTGATCTGCTGTTCTTTCAGGAGCCAGATGATTTGGTTAAATCTTTGTGTTATCACTAGTTAATCCATCAAACCATTAAAAAAAAAAAAAAAACCTAAATTAGCAAGTTTAAATAAATAAATAATACATTAACAGATACAAACAGCACTTTAACTCTTTATTTTAAGGCATCCTTGTTACAGGTAACATGTACTTGTTATTAAAATAACAATAATTTGTGCATAATTAAATGCCAGTAACACTAATCCTTACCCTAACCATGTAGTAATGTAGTTAATTAATATTACTCATAACATTTTTTTTGTATTTGTAATATACTGTTCACATGAAAATATTCGAAAATATAGCTTTCTTTAGAATTGTAGGACACACAAGAATGATCATATTTGGGGGTGAGTGGCATCTGAAAGATTGAAAAGCCCTGCACCAGACTACCACCCTCTGCTGGCGAACACGGTGAACATCATAAGAAAACTGAAGAGGCTCATTGTTTAGGTTGTTAAATAAACAATGTATTGTTTTTTCAAGAGAAAACAAAGTGGGTTTGTAGGGTTGGTGTAGTAAGCTCTGTCTGGTTCAGGGCTGTGTGGTTTGCGAGCTGGCTAAAATGTTCATGCTCCACAGCCAGTCGTGAATAGCTCTCACATTATGGTCTCCGTTGATGGATTCAGAGTTCATTACCGGTTGTTACATAATTCACTTCTGCTGACAGTGCATTGGTGATCATTATCTTAATTCCCTTGTTTGTGCTTTGTTTATTTGAAAGAGCGAGCGGAAAATGAATTGAGAAGTGTGATACACCAACTTTTTTGTTTTTGGGGTTTTTCCCAGTTTGAATCCTCTGGTTTGTGTAAATCAAGTCTTGTTGTGAGTGGGTAAGTCAGTGTTTGTGGAGGCCAGTGGTCTGTGGCTCTTTCATACTGTTACAGTGCAGTGTCAAGCTTTAGTGAGGAGACTTTCTGCTCGAATGTCATCCAAATGGAGATGAAGAGAGACTGCCTAGTTTCCAGAGAGGATTGAGACCCAAGATTTCTCCATTGCAGAGAGGGCTTTACATTCAGTCTGTCATATGGGTTTAATTATCAGAGTTTTACTCGTGCCTGATGGCTCCGCGTCTCCGCCGGTGTAGTCTGACAGCACAAAATGCTTCTTGCCATCTCAGATCACACATATTCTCGTACCTCATGTCTGTGCTAATGGTTTACAAGGCCCTTCCTGAAATTTCATGTCACATGTAGTATATGTTGACACGCCATCTGTAGCTTGCAGATGCTTCTCGTTCTTGATTCACCCCCAAGAGCAGCTAATTATGAAGTTCAACTCCTTCAAGGCCACAGCTGAATTTTTTGGAGAAGATGTTGAGGTCAAGTCTTGCTGAGGCCTCTGTGGCTTGAGCTCCTTCTCCTTCTGTGGGTCGGTGTTTTTATCACAAAACAGGCAGCAGATAGACAAGTGAATCATTCACGGGAAAAGTTTAGTCGTTTCCCCTTATTTACTCAATTTTTGTTTCTTTTGTTTTACATTAGATCCTAGTGTTTCACCATTTATTAATTATTTAATATTAAAGAAGTTACCAACAAATGATTTGTGCATTTATTTAATTTGAACCAAGTCATTAGAATATGTCATTCAGAAAGTTGCTCTGTAGGTTTTTGATTCACTAAAACGAAAGAATTTATGATTTTTTGCAATTGTATAGTAATGGCTGCACCGTTACTATATTTTAAAGAGATTGGTTACCCAAAAATTACAATTCTATCATCAATTACTCCAAACCTGTAAGACCTTTGTTCAATTTCGTAAACACAAATTAAGATATTTATGTTTTCTTTGACTCCCCCTAGACAGCAAGGATCCTAACACAATCAAGGTCTAGAAACAGAGTAAGAAAGTAAGAAACACTGTTAAATGAATCCATGTTATATCAGGGGTTCAACCATAATTTTACGAAGGTACGAGAATACTTTTTGTGGACAAAGAAAATTAAAATGATGACTTTATTTAACAATTTGTCTGCTCCATGTCACCATGTCGCCATTTTGGAGAGTATCACATATGTAAACAATGTATACACAGATAGGTTGTTTACTCTACAAACATTGCATACGTTGTTTCTGTATGTGATACTCTCCAGAATTTGATTTACTAAGCCATTAGAATAATTTGTTTGGGAATTGGTACTTGTGTATGGTACTTGTGCTGTAGGTTTTTGATTCACTGGCTACTCATCCATATATATATTTATTATTTATTTACTCATCATTACTTAGTATTGGTGTTGCGTCATTACTGAATATTGCTGAAACATGTGTTTTAGTATAATATTTAGTTAAATATTTGCAGTATGTAAGTACTGCTAACTCTAATAATAAGAAAGAAGTTAAAAATGCTCAGTTCCCAATCCTAATTACAACAAAATGTTGGACTTTTAGGTTGAATAAGCCTCAAGGCCACATAGTTTGTGACACACAAATGAAGAGCATAGAGGACCAAATCTTGGATCTCCTTTGCCAAGATTTAGATAAGACAATGATTTAATGAAAACAAGACTCTAACAAGAGGTAATGCAAGTAAAGAGACTTTTGCCAAGCAGGAAATAACAGTAAAAAGCCTGGAGGGTTAAAAGGGTGTGGAGAGCACAGGGGCATGTAGTCCATCACTATTTGTAAGGGACAAAGACCTCTTAGTGTTTTAAGATTACTTGCTGCACTTAAGCTATTTCAATGCAACCCATAGGAAATGAGGGGAACTTAAAACCAGCATCAGCCTCTGAGGCCACTTTTGGGTCCTGACCTATTTGTTTCTGCAATTTTTTTTCAATGAAACAGAGAGTGTTTGATTTTTAATGGAGGAGAATGTTGAATATTGTCAGGCAGTTTAACATGGCTTATTTTGTGGCAACAGAAATCTTGGATGAGTTTCGCACAGTGGTTTCAAATAGCTTTCCAAAACAATTTTTCCGTAGAAATTAGACAAAGCTGCACACACAGACACACGCACACACTACTTTGGCCATTGTCTTTTTTTTGTGGTACTAGTCAGGAATAGTTATCCTTGATGGACAAATAAGTGCACAAACTCTATATTCCTACTCTCACCCTTTCCCAAATTGTCTCCCTTTTCCCTCTCCTTTAACCACTCTGAACTTTTTCTTGAGTTTGAGTTCATCCATTTTTTTCATCAGGAGGCAACTTGTATTCTTATGTTGCCAAATCATTTCCCATCTGTTCTTGATTACCTTTGTCTGCACTTGGTTTCTCTTCACCCATCAGAGCTTGTATGGCATCTCTTTCTACCTCTTCCCAGAAAGAATAGAGTGAGGATTATAATAGAGAACGAAGGAAAAAGGGAAGGCAAAAAGGAGGTATGATAACTTTTGTTGATGTTGGTCATATTATGTCTGCAGTATGCAGTGTGTATACTGGGTGAAATAGGCAATTTATTTTTTATGCATGATGTTTGGATGAAAGTGAAAGACACATGAAAGTCAACCATTGTTTTTATAATAATATATTTCCTATTTCCTAATATATATTTTAGTGTGACATTAGTTTATTATATTTTAGAATAAACAGTGAGTATTAACTAAATAAAAATACAATAATTTTACAGTACACTGAAAATACAATGCTAATATTTACATATAAAATATATATAAATATATAATTTACTTTTTTATATTAATTTTTTACATTGTGAAACTTAAAATCAGCATGTGCTTATTTTGACAGGTTTATGCACTGATAAGCGCATCTGTGAATGAAATGTCACTGTTGTGCACTTTGCTCTGATTTATGATTTATGCTTTTAGTTTGAATGAACATCTTATACAGTATTACATAGAGTTGGGGTACTCGGACTTGCACTCGGACTCGAGTCTGGACTCGAGTGCAATAATGAATAAACTCGGACTTGT
>JAUCMS010000145.1:8120511-8130609 GCA_032357445.1 Enteromius radiatus | reverse complement strand
ATCCATCCATCCATCATTAATTGTTATCTGTCTGCATGCATTACATATTTGTTTATTCATGTCTGAATTCTCATTTCTTCTGTCTTCATAATAAAGCTAATCGAAGGTTTATTGGTACTGTATAGTTTTTACTTTGATATTATTGATTAGTTTGTAGAGACTAATTAATTAATTAACTAATCAGCAATACTGCAGTAGTATTTGCATATATGTGTATCTGCATATCCACCTTATTTTTTCATGCGGAAGTAAGCTATTTCTTGTGAGTGTGTATGACTTTCAATTGATTAGCCTCTACATCTAAACAGCTATTAGAATAAACAAAGTGCAGTGAAGTGTAAACTATTTCTGCAACAAAGTGTGTTTATGATTGGAATAATAAATCTAAATAATATGATGACAATCACCAATTAGCAATTTCAGTCAACATAACAATCTTTTTGCACAGCTAAAATAACTGAAAGCTGCTGACACCATTAGCCAAATTAAAAAGACCCAGCCCACTCTTACAATAAAAATAAGGTGGATGGTATTGTAGCATATATGTGTATGTGTGTGTCCATGTCACTCTGTCCGTGTGCACACGTGTGTCTGTATCAGGTCTGGCACCTGTTGGCGGTATGTGTGAGCCAGAGAGAAGCTGTAGCATCAATGAAGACATTGGTCTGGCAACTGCTTTCACCATAGCACATGAGATAGGACACACGTGAGTCTCTCCCAATTCCTCTACTGCCTTCCTTGTTTCTTATGTTCTTATGCAAGTTTTTCTGTCATGTTTTTTGTTGATTGATGTTGCTCACTTGAGATAAAGAGGGAACTGCAGGGGGTTTGTTAATGAATGAAAAACTAATAATTAGTGCTGTCATATGATCGCAATTAACCAATAAAAATCGCATCCAAAATAAAAATATTTGTGTATGTAATATATGTGTGTGTACTGTGTATACCTGTATTTTTGTATATATAAATACATATACATGCACATATACATTTAAGAGAAATATGTTATGTTTATATATTAAATTTATTTATATATATTAAAAATCTCATGAATATAAATATATGTGCGTATAAATTACTGCTGTCAAACGCTTAATCGCATCCAAAATAAAAATATTTACGTTTATATTCATATAAATCATACCATATATAAACATATTTAATACATTTAACATATTTTATATATACATGCATGTGTGTGTATTTATATATACATAATAAATATACACAGCACACACATATACTATGTAAACGAAATCTTGCCTTTCTCAAGCCAACTTAATAACGCTCATTATGAGCAACTGCACTAATATTTTCTCTCAGTCTTGCGATATTTATATCTAGTGGAGCAAGTGACGACAGACTTTGATGGCTTCACTCACTTTGCTCAGGGCTTTTCATTTGTGTTTTTTTTTTTTTGCACTCCAAGATGTTGAAGTATTGTTTTACTTGGTGGCCCAGAATTCCATTCACTTTCTGCAGCTTAATCATGCATATGAATTTATGGGCATGCTTGGCTGATATCGAGCTTCGGAATACTTCCATGAAAAGCAATTCTTTTGTCATTTCTGCTACTTTAGTAGTCAGAAAGCATTTATTCTTTCTATCATAGTACGGATCTGAGCTAAGTTTGTACTTGGTCACTCAGTATACTGTTGCTTTGGCTACACTCACGGGCCTCTGAGCTGTTTTCATAGGTGGTGAAGTCATTAGTGGTCTAGTCCTAATGGTTCATCCAGGTACCTTTGAACTGATGGCCATATGACGCTGCGCACTGGGGCTGTCTAGACAAAGGGGCATATGTTTAACTGTGTGTAGGATTACATAAGTTTGTGTGAGGTGCTGACAGGTTTGGGTGTGTGTGTGTTCACATTCTGTAATCAGGACCATGGGATTCCATTTTTCTCATTCCATCAAATCATTCATCTCTCTCTTTCAGGTTTGGGATGAATCATGATGGTGTTGGCAATGCATGTGGGGTGCGCAGTCAGGAGACCGCTAAACTCATGGCTGCCCACATCACCATGAAGACTAACCCCTTCGTCTGGTCTGCCTGCAGCCGAGATTACATCACCAACTTCCTCGAGTGCGTCTGCTGCCTCAGTCTGAGATCTGTATTTTCACCGAGACATACTAGATTTAGTGTGAAATATTGACCGTATCATTATTGAATTTTAGTATCATAAATTTCCAATGGATTGGCTTATAAAAATGATTGATGTGAATGTCTTTTTAAAGTCATGCAACATGATCATCTGAGTTTGTTTTTTAATAGACATTTGTTACATGAAGTGCTTAGTAATGATTTTAATATTTGACTAATGTCATGATTTTAATATCAGGCTAATTAATAATTGTTCTGCAATTTTTTCTGACAGTTAATTCAAATCTGTTTTCAGATAGTTTATTTATTTTCATTTTATATACACTACAGTAAAGTTTTTATTGTTACAAAACAAACATATGCAAATATATGTTTTAATGCTTAACTGTTAATATGTAACTATTTCTAAATTGATAATAATAAGATGTTTCTTGAGCACAAAATCAGCATATTAGCATGATTTCTGAAGGATCGTGTAACTGAAGTAATGGCTGCTGAAAACTCAGCTTTGCCATCACAGGAATAAATATTATTTTCGACTATATTAAAATAGTATGAAAACAGTTAGTGGCTCTTTTGTGTAAATTCCTTACAATGGTGATTCAAATATGTTTCTAACCGTTAGGGCCAATTCACTTTGCCACAACAAATGTAAACGAGAGTTACCACACTGATACCAAAACAAAAAACAAAAAAAAACTGTTGGAATTTAGTGTTTGTTGGCATCAGGGCAGCATGAACTGACCTTTACGCTTCCTTCACTTCTCATACCCGATCTGTTTTTCTTTCTGATTTTTATTCTCAGCTCTGGCATGGGTTCCTGCCTCAACAATGTTCCCCCTAAGCAGGAATTTGTTTACCCCACCACAGCTCCTGGCCAAGCCTATGATGCAGACGAGCAGTGCCGCTTTCAGTATGGAGTGAAGTCTCGTCAGTGTAAATACGGGGTACTTGCATCACTCAGTGTAATCGACAACAGTTCTTCAACTAAGAAAGAAGATTCATCATCATCATATCTTTAAAATGCAGACGACCATGATTTCTGACTATGGTACCATGGAATTACTATGTTTTTCTAATGTACCAATCGGAAATTTGGATTGGTACATCAAAAATATGTGTGTGAAATATTTCAAAAAGATTACAAATTCAAAACCCAATATTTTGAGTGGTAGTGTACATCACCCTACAAGAACAGCACTGTGCTTTAGACATTAAAACATAGATGTTTATATTATCATTAACATAAAAATATGATAATCATACTTTGTAAATGCAATATTATGTCTTCAAAAGGCATAAGATAACTTCAGTGTAGAAGTTATAGTTTGCTAAAACATTTTCTTTTTTATTTTTGGGGAGCAATTCAAATAATATGTTTAACATAATTATTTGTTTATGTCTGTAAAATGTAATTTTTGCATATTGACTATTTTAAAAATATCTCCTAAGTATATAACTATCTCACCATAACACAGTAAGACATCTATGGGTTATGGTCCTATCCAGGTTGCCTTTATATCCCCACAGTAAATCATTTAGCACTCTCTCTCCCTCTCTCTCTCTGTAAATCTGCACCAGATGGTAGTTCTACCTTTCGCTGGGTGTAACATTCCATCTTTTGGCTCCCCCCAAGACTTCAGACCACTGGCATTCTGCCACTTTTGTCCAAAACCACAAGTTGGTCAAAAGTTTGCTTCTCTTTGGTTTGCGGTTCTATTCTCTGCCAGCCAAGGCTGACCTTTAGACCTCCACAGACCCACAGTGGAGCTCAGAGCTAAGTCTGTAAAGTGTGCTATATCTGCTCTTGTTGAGTCAAGCTTTAGGTTTTAACTGCTTTATGGGATACCAGTGCAGGAAACTGAACATCTGGAGAAGGATAACACACACTAGTTCAGTTCTCTTTACTGTAACTATGTAGTCTAATAAAGCAGGAAGTTATTAGGTAGGTCAGCAGTGCAGTGTGTTCTTTACATTTGATCTGAGGACATCTGATATACATCATGAGATGTGGCAGAAACAAGAAAGTACCATAGTATACCATAGTATAGCAACTACACAGCCACATCGGAGGACATTGTTTGGTGCAGGAATGTCCAACTACTCTTTCCACACATTTCTTCAGTCTCCTGAGTGTCTCTTACTGTCTGTTTTTCCCCACATTATCTGGAGTTTTGTTTAGTGGCTTGTGTGTGTGTGTGTGTGTTCAGGAAGTGTGCAGTGAGCTTTGGTGTATGAGTAAAGGGAACCGCTGCATCACCAGTAGCATCCCAGCAGCTGAGGGCACCATCTGTCAGACCAGCACCATTGAAAAAGGGGTAAGCACAGGGAATTCTGGGAACAGGCCAGGAAGAGCAGAACACAGCTATGTAAAGGAAACATTTTTTGTTTTGTTTTTTGTTTGATAGGTAGATCATGAAATGAAATAGTTTTATATGTAAATGTAGATAGTAATGCATTCTTTGGCAAAAAGTGAGTGATGCTTTTAGTTTCAATTTAATATATATTAGTGCTGTCAAACAATTAATCGTATTAATCGCACGTATACATTTTTGAAAAATATGTGACGTTTATATTTTACATATATTTATATATGATATAAATTATGTGAATATATATAAAGATATAGATAGATAGATAGATAGATAGATGTTAACACATGTACATGTTTTAACTATGTGTGTGCATATTTATATGTACAGAATAAATATTCATAATATACACATATATATTTGTAATCAATTTTCTTTTTATTTTGGATGTGGTTAACTGTCATTTATCAATTGCCAGCACTTATATATATACTTAATAAAACAAGTTTACCATATACTGGCAGATAGTTTTTGGGTTGCCAGATATCACATATTTTATGTTGGTTATTGCTGTTTTTTATTAGTGGTGCTACAAAAGAGTGTGTGTGCAATATGGAACACGTCCGGAGGGGGTAGATGGTGGGTGGGGCCACTGGTCACCATGGGAGGAGTGTAGCCGCACCTGTGGGGGCGGAGTTTCGTCCTCTATTCGCCATTGTGACAGCCCCAGGTGAGTCAGGGTTTTGACAGTAGCCATTAAGTCAATGTAAGGAAGCCACATGTACAGTATATAGATAATGCAGATAATATAAAATACTGTTCAGAAGTTTGGGGTTAGTTGGATTTAACCCTAACCCTATTTACATTTCATATAAATGTTTTCATTGTTGTTTCTTGAGCACCAAATCAGCATATTAGAATGGTTTCTGAAGGATCATGTGACACTGAAGACTGATCAAATAAATGTAACTTTGGAGGTTTCTTTCAAAAACATGAACAAAATCACACCACCTCCAAAAAATTGTGAACATTTTTATAGTGTATACGAGCGATTGGATGATGCACAATGTTCTTACGCTCAGCCTGTTGTACTCAATGAACCTAGTTTGATGACATGCCAGGGAAAATTGGAAAAACTAACAGATCGACAGAAAGACAGAAGATGTCTGGCTGAAGTGAACTTGAGCAGAATGATTGTGTAATTGAGAGTTACATTAAAATTACACTCAGATGTGTCTGATGCCTGTCCTTGTGTGGATGCAGGCCAACAGTTGGGGGAAAATATTGTCTGGGAGAGAGGAAGCGCTTCAGGTCCTGCAACATTGATGTGAGTTTGATAACCACACATCACTTACTGCCTCCATTTCTGTTTGTCTGTCTTTCTTCAAATGCTTACAAATTTACTCATACCCCTTAGAGCTTTGGTTTGTTTGTGGATGGATTCTGCTCTAAATTAGAGGATAATGACTGAAAACTAGGGTGCATTTGGCAAAATATTAAACCTCTATATCTCAGACTGACTCATTTGTGTGTGGATTAGGAGTGCCCGGCTGGTTCTCAGGATTTTCGGGAGATTCAGTGCTCGGACTTTGACAGTGTTCCCTTCCGGGGGAAATTTTACACCTGGAAGCCGTACAGGGGTGGTAAGTACACAGCCATTTATACCACCTGTTCTGAGATACAGTATACTATTTGTGTCACTTCGATTACTCTGAAATGCTACAGTTCTGTCTTAAATGCACTTTAAGTTTCCTTGGATAAAAGTGCCTACCAAATGAACAAAATAAGGATGTGAAATATATCAACACCACATCTGTATCACCAAATGTGACGTTTTTAATGTAGTTAGCAAAAATTGGCTCCAGGTTGTGTGATATTTATTAAATGTTTGTAATATAAGAAAGATTTCCTGTAGTTGAGTCTGTGAAAAATGAAAAGCAGTTTTCCACTGTACATATTTTTGGTGTAATTTAAAACAAACAGATGTGGAATTTTAAGGGGAGACTTTTTGTAATCGTTCTCACAAAATGTAGATTTAGAGCTAATGTTGGATTCAAAATATGAATACTTATTCTATCATATTGATGCATCCCTTGAGCTAATGCAAATGTTTACGATGAGAACTGAACACAATCACATGATCTCCTTGTTACCTGCATCTTTCCTGATTATGGGGATGTTTAAGAGCTCAGTTGTTGTTGTTTAAGACTGTTTAGGGATTTGGAAGGTGGTTTAGATATTAGGACTGGACCACCATGCTCCAAAGAACCAATCTCTGCAGTGGCTCAGGTCCAGGACAGACGTGAGCGAGAGATAATGAGAGAAAAAGAAACTGCAGATAACAGTCTGGCATCCATATGCCGGGCTGCAGACTGCCAACTTCCCAGAATCCCCTGTTTAAAGTCCTGCTTTTGATGAGTGTGAAGCTGGACGTCAAGGACATAACTGCCTTTAATCTGCCCCTCCAATAACATAATGGCTTACAGAGAGAAGCCCATTGCAGGCTGCAAGCGCTGCTTTCATCAAGTCAGCTGATTTTACAATGGAAATCCCTTGCAGCTGTTAAAATAAGTGCCAGACTGCTGGTTTACCCTGCTGTAGGGTAAGGTAGCATATAGACCTTAGTCCTGTAATCTCTCTGTGTTCACACTGTCTTGTTCTTGTGTTTTTTTTTTTTAAATTTCTAGCTTTGCTTTCTTTGTTTTGTTTGTCTCTACGGGTCTTTCATATTGTTTGTATCTTGTATACTGCCTGCTATATTTTAATAACAGAATGCGGTAAACATTTCACACAGCAATATAATGTGCTTTTGTCTCATGACATTGCTTTATTACATTTAAGTAAAGTATTTGACTTGATTTGTGGTCTTTCACTATCATGAATAATTCCTTTCTGTCTGTTCTGTATGTTATGAATAGAATGGCAAATACTGGAACTGGAAATCATGCTATTGATAAGTACTTTCATGAGAACAGGCTCAAGTTTGGTGCTCAAACATTTCTTGTTAACAGTTGTGCTTCTTAATGCTTATGTGTAAACAGTTTTTTTTAGGATTCTTTGATAAGACAGCATTTATTTGAAATAGAACATATTTGCAACATTTTAAATCTGTCTTAATTGGCACTTTTGATAAATGTAATGCATCACTGTCGCGTACTGTAAGTTCAGGTCAAGCGCATTGCATTGAGAGATACATTATTCACTTCGTCATGTTCTGGTTATAAACTATCTCGCCAGAACCTCCTGAAACCCATACACTCCAGTGAAACCTTCTTCTAACCAACTCAAAAATATACCTATGTCCTTCCAGAACAAAGCCTCATGGGATGTGCAGTTTCCATCGTAAGCCCTACTTCAGTATATGTTTTCACAGGCACCCAGGACCTTATCAAATTAGTCCAACACTAACAGAAAATTGGCCAGCAGCTCCAAAAACTGCCCCCTTTAGGTTTATAAAACACATTTAGTGGAAGAGTTATTATTTAACGTCAAGACTGTGGTAGATGTGATCCTACTGATAAGGCGAGCAGGTCTTAGGCAGCCAAAGTGAGATTATGCAGAGTTTTAACACCACCACTGCCAGGTACAAGCAAGGGGAATGGGTTCAGACCCACCAGCCTGTCAAGCGTAATGTAAAGGAGGCCTAGAGTTGGGACAAAATCATGTACTGGTACCAGTCTCAGTGGGATTAAGAATCGTTTAACTCCTTGTTCTCCATCACATGACTAATAAAGAGTATAGTGTGTGAGTTCTGCACTTTTAAACACTGCATTAAAGTACAGTATGTTCCCAGAATGTGATAGATTTAAAAATATATATTTTTACTGTGTAAAAATTGATTAAGTAAAATGCAGCCTTAATGGGCTTCATTAATTCTTAAGAGAAGACCCCAAACTTCTGATTGATACTTTTGATTTCAGTCAGGCTCCTTTCCTCACTCATCATGTGAGTTGCATGATTTCTTCTTTGTCTCTCAGGTAATTTGCTGGGAGAGGCTGTTTTTTTTCCATCATGCTTTATTCTTTGTTCCTCAAATTTGTAGGGCCTTTACAGAGAGGACAGGGAAATGAAGCAAGTGTTTGCGTGTATGTGCATTTCAGCTGCTTTATCTATAAGCAAACCATCTAAAATGTGCCCCGGACCCCCCTCCTCAAGGATGTAACAGCAGTGGAAGAATAAACTAACTTACATAAACCCCACAAGCTCATTAAAATACCACATGCAGCCATGGAGCTCTACAGAGCGCTGGCGGCCGTCCCACAGAGTTAGTATGGTTATAAAGCTCTTTCTGGCTGCACGAAATACGCCGTTCACGTGTCTCCATTGTTGGAGGCGCATTAAAGTGTGAAGCGAATTTGCTAACAGTTTGTTTTCAAGTTTGTTTTGACATTGTGTAATGTTGTAAAGTTAACAATGCATAACACATGAGGAGTCAGTTCTGTACAAGCAACGAGAGCATAATGGCATTAGTATAGACATGTTTCATATTAGATTTCTTTCCCATAAAGCACATGTACACTTAGTAGCTATGCCAGTTAGTTTAGGATGATGTTTAACATAACTAACTTCCTTTGTCTTGTTGGATTTTTCTTTTCTTTTTTAAGTATGTTACATGTTTCTGACTAAATGTTGAGGTGTGATGTTTTGCACGTTTTGGCTGCAGGTGGAGTGAAGTCATGTTCTCTGAACTGCTTGGCAGAGGGCTATAACTTCTACACTGAGCGAGCGCCAGCTGTGGTGGACGGCACACCTTGCAGGGACGACTCTCTGGATGTTTGTGTTAATGGCGAGTGCAAGGTGAGACAATTACAAACGCTTTTCTTTAAGTATGTGTATCTGAGAGGTTTCACGTGGCAGTTTTCATACACTATGCTTTTCTAATTGTTGTGTTTGTGGCTTTGAACTTCTGCCAGAGACTGAATAGAGGAGAGAATTCCCTCTTGACAAATAGATCCACCAGTCTCTTAACACATTTTATAGCAATATGGAGCATCCTGGGTTTAATTAGAGCTCTGAACTGTAAGACTCTATTGCTCCTCGCAACACTTTTCAGTAACTGTTAAGGCTGCTTTAATTCTAAAGCTTTTTAGACATTAGAGTTCAGTATCGTTTGGTTGGTGTGAAAGTGATTTTATGTTTCTTAAGGGCTCAACAATAAGGACAGACTGCTGGTGTGTCATTTTGCTGAACATTTACTTGCCTTCTTAGAAGTACTAAGTACTAATGACTTTGAAAAAAATTTACATTGACTGCTCTTTTATGGTTTTGCATTTTTTGTGTCTTGCAAACTGAAACATTGAAAAAATTTCTTTAAATGTTTTCTACTTTGCTACATCATGTTTTCTGAATTGGTGATAAAGAAACGCTGTCCAGCTTTTGGAAAAGTTAGTTAGAAATATGATTTTATAAACATCATTAAAAATTTGTTGAAACCTACAGTTATCAGTCAGTAATGTCAGACATTGTGCAGTTGTTTTACAATTGCATTATAGCTGTATAATTTCCAGATTGTTGTATATTTTAATATTGTAAAGGGAAAAAAATTAACAACAACAACAAAAATACTATATAAACCTATTGATTTCTACAAAATAAACATTGATTCCTGTTACATCCACGCCAGGCTCCACCCTCTCCTCCACTCAGCGTTCACTATCCCCTGAGTATTAACCACCATCACCT
>JAUCMS010000145.1:8106030-8120411 GCA_032357445.1 Enteromius radiatus | reverse complement strand
GTTACGTTGTTGAAGATTGCACCTGTAAATAAATATTCACTTACCTTTACTTCCTGTCTCAGTCCGCTTCGTTACAATTCCTGTGTGCACATCTTTTATTTGGGTTGCAAAAAGGGGCCGTTAAAATGTATTTGCCTTTAAATCATTAATTCAAATGAAACACGGATTCATCAAGTAATGAAACAAGTAAATCTTAAGTTAGCCATTGAATCATTCATTCATAAATTTCATGAGATTTTGTTTAGTTGTGAAATATTTTTACTTCAGTAAATGAAAAGGCTTTTAAGTAGCCTGTTAAACTTTGTTCATTTGTGTGGTGCCCCGGGGGAACAGTGCCTTGCTCAAGGGTCTCACCTCAGTCGTGGTATGGAAGGTGGACCCACAATCCCTGCCAGACCTGGGACTCAAACCTGTGACCTTGGGTTACAAGCCCAACTCCCTATCCATTAGGCCACGACTGCCCCTAAAGTAAGGTGTGTTTCCGCCCAGTTTCCCCAACTCAGCCATAACAGTAACAGACCAGACACCAGAGCATCTGCTCACAGATGACCAGATAGGAGTGGCGTGCTCTCAGAAAACCCTCGATAGTGAGGGGAGCACAGCTGAGCACCAGGGATGAAGAAGATGGCCTATCAATCTGCTACCTGGAGCTTCAAGAGAGAGGAGGCCCTACTTCAAAAATAGAATGCTCAAACTGTGGAGTGGCACACTGCTAGGTGCGAACTACAAGGAGAGCAACTTAACAGGGAGGCAGTGAGGCCTAATGACCTGGGGTTGCTGCTCAATGGAGCTTAATGGAGAGCAAAGGAGTGGAGGACCTGACGACATGCTCAATGGGAGCAGCATGCTCAAAGTTAACCCTCTAAGTTGAGTGTATCACTGCTAAGCTTAACCAGTAAAGCAAGCAGTCTGAAAGGGAGGCAGAAACAGGCCTACAATCTAAGGCTGCTGCTCAATGGAGCTCCAAAGAGTGGAGGACCCGATAAAAGGCTTGAAGACTCAGCCCTTTCAGCTCTCAAACTGAGGTGGGCCCTCAGGCAAAAATCAGGGGTGACAAGCTCCTATGAAGTGAGGGGAGCATCACTAAGCTTAACCAGAAGACAGCGCTAGATCAGAAGGAACAGTCTTGCAGAGCACAGTTTGTCTCAATAAAGCATGGCCCTGCTTAACCAGAAATCGAAGGAAGCCTTAAGAAACAATGGTTTCATGCATGAAGAGCTACTGCTTCTCAGAGCTGAAGCACTCAGGAAGGGTTTCTGCAGAAACACATTTCACTCATGCCACCGGGAATGCAGTACCCTCAAACCCACTCTGCAGAGGGGTGAATAACTGATTTCACCATGTGGGCAGTTAGACAGGGAAGCCCACAGATTTGCCCATCTATTGGACTGCAGAGGCCACTCAATGCTTCAGTTAGTGGAGCTCTGCCTCAAGAACATGCATGATGGATGACACTATACCCCGAATAATGCTCAACCCGAATGGAAGACCTGCAGGTCCCAAGGACTATGGGCTCTCGCAGAGGCCAAGCTTTACTGACGATGCAGGCTAACATCCAGCCAGACTCAGTACAAACGAGTGAGAACATCAACATGATCGGTGAAGAGTGAGAGGTTCTGACTTTAGCAGGGAAAGAGCTCGGGAGGTGCCAACACTAAAATAAAGTCGGACAAACAGAAACAGGTCCAGGTAGCACTCTGGAGAAACTAGTTGGACTGTACCCACCAATCACAGCTCCCCTGCATGACTCAGACTTATAGATATTACCTGAAGGCAAAGTCTGAAGAGTGCTTAGGTACGGACCATCAATAGATCAGTGGTTATATGAAACACAGAACTTACCAAAAACATCATAGGTCAGCATGGGAGACTGTAACGTGAGAACAAGAGTTTCCTACCTAACCTCAGTCAGGTGGGTGTTTTTAGAGGAATTAAGGGGAGGAATGCCTCGTCTGGATCACCTCCCTCAAATCTTGCCTATTATCCCTTAACTCATGCCTCCTTTGAGCCCTACCTGAAGGCGGGAAAGGGCAGCAAATCACAACACTAGTTTTCTGTGCCCACCTCTGACCCTTAGGCCAGGACCCCTTTGTTGTTCAGGCTCAGTCCTGGACCTTCTAATGGTTTGTTCACACCGGACGTGAATTCGCACGTCAGGTGGCTTCAGTCTCTGCAAATTTCTAAATATTGTTATTATTGTGCCATGAAGTGCAGTTTTAAGAGTGTTTCAGGCGAGAATGTAGTTGTTTTAAACACAAATATGTGGTTTATTAATAAAGAGAGCGCCTATTTAAAAGTTTGCTTCGCCGATTTCGGAGCTGTGAGCTCCACGCGAACACCGGGTGTTCAGTGCTCATGTATCCGCCGAAGGCAGCCTCACCGCGGCTAGTAATTCGGACACTTGCCTTTTTACTAGGAGGTTAAATTTGTTTTGGTTATATCTCATAGACAAATTCTGGTTTAATGAATCTATGTATTTCCTTTTTGTTCTATTCTATTTTATTTTATTATTATTTGTTTCTATGAAATTATGAAGATGTATCATACATCTACATGTATATATCTGCCTCCACTTGCTAGTATTCACGTCACTACTAGAGCAAGCTCCTGATTGGTTAACGTGGCGCGAATTTTCGCCAAAGTTCAGATTTTTCAACTTGAGCGTTTTGCTCAATGTTTTCACGCCATTCGCGTCGCTTAATTCACGGGAATCGCACCGCAGGAATGTCTAATCGCGTCTTTGCATTAACTTAACATGTAAATCATTCGCGCTTGACGCTTCATTCGGGTCCGGTGTGAACGCAGCTTTAGAATGAAGGATTTAAAGGCAGCTGAGTGTGCGTTGGCCTCCTTTAACTTTTCGACCACCATCTCGATGGAATTGGCAAAAAGCTCAGAAGGGGAAACCAGTACATCAAGGAGAAAGCCTCTCCTTCATCTCCACATCTGCCATTTTCACCTACCTGCCAATGGCAGTGACAGTCTGCTTAGTGGCAAATAGAGCAAGATCTGTGGTACAACGCAACACAGCCATCTCATCAGGGGATAAACCCTGGCCACTATCCAGGTCTTAAAACACGTCAGCCTGACAAGCCTGAAGCACTGTCATGGTGTGCAATGAAGCTGCAGCCTGCCATTCAAGCAAGATATAACTTGAAGGGGTATAGATGGCAGGAAAGGAGCCTTAAGAGAAGATGCCTAACTCTATGAGAGATAGCATGCCAGTGTCTCTTCAATAGGGGGCATAACGCATCCCCTCAATATTGGCGTAACTAGTATGCTGATATCTATGAATGAGGAATATGAACAGATTTTTCCAACCTTTCTAGATCTCTACATAGAGATTGTGAAGAAATGGAAGCCATACTTGGGCTGAAGGGCTATGGGCAGAAAGATAACGTTCATCGATGGGCTTTACTTTCTTAACCTGTTCCACGTCAAGACTCAGTCTCAACTTCCTCATCCTCATCTGACATCTGCTCTACCTGGCAAATAACGAGGACACCGACCCGCACACTTCTTAAACGCCTAGTCCTGAAGACGAAGATGACCTTTAGAGGATGCAGTTCGACGTTCCAAAAATATGGTTGCTTGCTAGGAAAATTTATGAATGAATGAATGAATGAATGAATGAATGAACTATTGCAGTTAATAGCACACCAGTGCAATAATACAAGTGCTGTAGCGTAATTTGCCACACGTTTAGAGAAAAATACATTTAAAAAAAAAAGGCATGTGATGCTGTAATGCAAGTGATTATAGAAGCAGATGTTGAGGAGTGGGATGTAATGTATTAATTGTCACGAGCTGTAATAAAAAACAAGTAGTCCTATCCTAATCCTAAGATTATATACATTTGGTTCGAATAACCTATATTTTAGGCTATAAATATGTGGCGATGTTAAAGCTCCCTTTTCAAGCTCTTGTGTTTTTTTCCCTTTTCTCCAATCCCATTTTGCTCACATATGATTTTTGTTCCCACTTGTGTTACCGTTTGACGGGTTTTTTTTTAATAGCTTCGGGTTTACTAAACTATTACTTGTGTTAACAATAAATAATATATAATAAATAACAATGATGACAATAAATATGACAATATTGGGCTTGTTTTGAGCTTGTTTTTGAAGCTGTGGTTGCTTATTTGCTTCGAAAGAGTTGGCAACAGTGTTTTCAAGCTGGCTTTAGCTCAGGGGTGGGGAACGTTGATCCTGGAGGGCCACTCTCCTGCAGAGTTTAGCGCCAACCCTGAAAAAACCCTGGAAGAAATATACCTAACTACATCCTGAAGAATTCTAATAGAATTGTAATAGCTGGTTCAGGTGTGTTTGATCCCTTCTGGATCAACGCTCCCCACTCCTGCTTTAGCTACTTTCCACTGAAAGAAGTTGGCAACACTAGTTCGAGCAGTCCGCAGCAGGGATATTGGAGAACTGCTGTGGGTCGTTTCTGTTGTAGCTCCACACTAAAAGTTACAAATATAATATAATACGAAATATTAGGCGCTGTTTGAAAAGTATTGAAAAAAAGGTATTGTGTTTTCTTTTAATATATACGTGATATTTTGATACTTTTATTTCCGTTTTGATACACCCTTTTCCGTGTGCGCCATGTTGCCATGTGCTAACAAAATGAAACATATTCTGAATAGGTGGAACTATAACGTCACTGAATTTTCCATTTGTCTCCTACTGCTCTGTGTGCAGGTAACTATGTCTTTATCATAGTATTTACTAATTTACTCTGCTTATTCAGTTTTTTTGTATTTAAGTAAATGCTTTGCGCTAACTGTGTTTTGTAAAAACGTAATTCATGGTTTTACTAAAGAATTATTTTTAAATTAACGTCTCATACATACGAAGTAACATTAAATGGATGATGTAAACTGTAATTTATGTATCACATATCCTTCACTTTATATTCAGTCTTTCTATTAATTTGATTCCTGCTTGATTTAAAATGTCTTACATGATCACAAAGCAATACGTTTAATAAGAAAAAGACAGAAAGGAAATAAAGTTTATAAAAAAACTGTTTAATTGTCATGAAGAAATTGACATTTCAGATTAATGTTTTATTTTTGCCTGTTTTGTTCAGGAAACAAAACTATACTGTTTACTGTTATATTAAGTCCAACAGAGCTATGGAGACCTGCTGTAGGTGGAACTATAACTTCACTGAATTTTCTATTTGTCCCTGACTGCAAATAAATTCTCGCATCATCCATGTCCAGAGTGTGAGTTCTGATGAAGGGTGGGACAAACCGGGTCAGATAAAAAACAAGGTCACATATACTCATCCAAATCATTAGCTAATTACTGTGACAAACAGCTGCCGTTAGTGCTCATGGTGGTACTTTAAAATACAACATGAAAGACCAGCTGGAGAGAGCTGGAACTAAACTCTGGTTTGGCGCGAACAATCAAGTGTGAAAATGGCTTAAAATATGTTGCTTGTTAACATGTTTCGTAATGCAAACTTTAGCATACTTTATTTTATGGTTTATTTGGTTGTACTGCACAGGACACGCTGCATGTGTGCCTTTGGAGCGAATTGGGCTGGCTTATCTTTGTGCTGTTGTCTAGACCAGTGGTTGTTTTTATCAACAGTTCAGCTCAGTCCAGCCCTGTTCTGCCCTGCTCTGAATGCTGCAAGAACTCGATGACCCCCCCCCAGATCCATCTGTCCTCAGTTCACGCAGCTGAACATGATCACAGTGACTTCTCCCTCCCTCCCCGCCGTCAGCTCTCACCCTTTCTCCATTTCTTTCCTTCCCTGTTCACTTCCTCCATCTCCTTCCCTCACTCATTTCTCTGCTTTCTTATTTATGGTGCATATAAAAACCGAAGAACAGCAGGGAGAGAAATCAAAGTAGTGTTTGCAGCCTCATGGTGGCTTAGCTTCCCAACAATAAGGGTTTGATTATGAAAGCAAGAACTTTGAAGCACGAGGCTTTAAAAAAAGCCTGTGCGTCCCAAAGTTCGGCTCTGTTTGGTCCAGCAGAGGACATGCCCGACCTGCTCCGAGCGGCCACTGATTTACCATTGTTGTTGTGAGGAAATAGGTCACACATTTGCAGGTTATGGAATCTAGGCCAGGTCAACAAGAGTCTTTGGAGCTTTAGTGAGATTTTTGTGAAGTTGCACAGGCCTGGATTTGGAAAGTCTCAGGTCTGTCGGTTACTGAGTTCATTTTGTGTGTTACCTTTTATATAATGACAGCAGAGAGTCTTCTGTTTTTACATTAATGGTCTGGATTTTGTGCAGATTTAGCCCCTTTGGAGAAACTTGCAGTTGCTTTGCGCAATGTCAGGGAAAATGGATTATGATCTCTCAGATTGCTCTCGAGATGATACGTCCAACCTTGATGTTTCTATTAGAGCTGTCAAAAGTAACACATGAATAAATGTGATTAGTTAAATAAGTTAAAACCATCAGATCCCTTGACTGACTTTCCTGTGAAGGATAGAGAAAAGAAACTTCAAAAAGAATTTCATTGTTATAAGAATGAATATAAGTGAATTTTAAAGAATGTACTGTTTTTTCCATGCAATTCATGCAGTCAGTGAATAGAGACTGCTAAAGAATGCTAAAGCACAGTAAAATCCCTTATTCTGACACTTATATCTGTTTTGTCCTTGACGTATTGCACCGCTGGCTAAAGGTTGTTCTGTCATTTTCAGTTTAAGCAGGAAATGTTATTGCAGAGCACTTGGGTATATGTATTCTGTGTCACATATTTTACACTTTTCCCAATACATTATTTAACTCTAAATGATGCAAATGTTTATAATTTTCATATTAAGCATAATTTATTAAACAGAACATGAAAACTAGTTCCATAAAAGTCTTCATTTGTATAGAGATATGCCAAATGACTGATTATACAACATTTATGAAAGGCATATTTTGTAAGTAGAGTGTGCAAGAAGGATTTGAATAATAATTTACAGTAAATTCAAGTCAAGACAAAATATTAATAATGCAAAAACAGTGTTTTTAGATGAATACAAATCTACTGTAAAGACAATTACAATGTATTAGGCCTAAAACTGAGTTTTACATGAGATCATTTACATTCACAACATAAATGTAATAACACTGTATTATTACATGTAGGTAAGTAATATTATTATTCTTAGAATTTAAATTTGCAGTGACAGTGCATATATTTAGTGTTATATCTGCAAATTGTACATTCCTTTTTGCTGGTAAATATTAACCTGACCCCTCTAAATGTGTGTATGTATCTGCAGCATGTGGGCTGTGACCGGATCCTAGGCTCGGATGTTCGGGAAGATCGCTGCCGTATTTGTGGAGGAGATGGGAGCAGCTGCCAGGTCATCGAGGGGGTCTTCAATGACTCCTTATCTGAAGGAGGTACTAAATGTGCACTTCAGCTTGAACTGGAACAATTTGTAACAATATGGACAAAAGAAACATTGCTGAAATACCATTTATCTCACTGAGGACCTGGGCGTTAAAAAGTTTCCACAGACAGTTCCATTTCAGACTTGTGAAATGATGTTTTAGGTGTTAAAATGCAAACCCTCGATGGGATAGATTCAGTAAAAGGTCTCTTGAAAGAGTGTCTATTGCTGTGGATTTACAGTTGGTATTAAAATATGATCCGGTAATGCTGAACTAAAGCTCATTTCAGCAGAGTTGGGTGCTAAAATATTATTCCTCTCAGCTTTAAATAGAGCGAAAATAATTTATTTCTGGGACAACATTACAGATTAAAGCAATTCCTTCAATGATGATTTAGTTTAATGTTAGGGAATCATATTTTAACACCAACTGTAAATCCTCAGAAATACTTGCTTTTGCGCTGAATATTTTTTGCTCGTTTGTTGATGTTATTTCAGATGACATTAATCAAAAGTCAAAAGCTATTTAGCTGTTGTTTCAGTCTCAGCATGACTCATTCGGTCTGAATTACTCATTCTAGAAGTACTTTATATCCATTAGGAATTGATAACAAAAAGTTCCACCCTATATTTTGTATTTTTCATGAATTACGTTTCAATCAGAAATATGTACCAATATATTGTTGAGAATAGAACTTCATGTCGATTTTTGTAGTATAACTATTACCACCCATAAAAAAGGGATGGTTGTGTACCTTTTTCAATGATCATGGCAGCAGAAATTGTTTAAACATCCTGAGAAGGAGCACTTTATTTTAAGCATGAATTGTGATAAGCACTAATTTTGCGGTGGCGGTCACATCACTACTTGATTTTCAGGGTTTAAAACAATGCAAACAGCATGTGCAAATAAACAAAGCTAAGGCACACATTTATTTTAAGTGAATTTCCCCTAAGTGTCCTTGAGAGGATGGATAATATCATTTTTTCTGTTAATGGTTAAGTGAAGCCTGCAAATGCACATGTGAGACTGCTATTTCTCTTGTTAACTGAAATAACACAAGCCTGGTGCCTGAATTGAGTAACCCCCACCCCCTCCCAAACCTCAGAAATGTGTGTGTGTGTGTGTGTGTGACATGCTTTGAGGTACTGGGAGCAGCCTTGGCAAGTTTCTCTGGTATCTGGGGGAGTATTTTGAGGCCTGGCTCAAACCCAGAAGTCCAAGTTAACTGGATTGTCCAGGACATTAGAGAGACTGTTGCTCCTTCCTTCAGTGGCACACACTGACCTCTTTAAAGCCCCTGATAATTTTGCTTTCCTGTTCTCCACTTAGCACTTTCTCAGTCTGTGTCCAGAGAGTTGTCAGTAAACACGCTTCTCAATTAGCTGTTGAAGTCACGAGCTAGAAAATGTTAAAATCAGCTTGCACTGACGGGTCTGTAGTTAATTGGGTGAAAAAGTGGAAACGATTCTAGAGGTTTCTTCTACTATAATTAATTCAGTGCATTTCACTATGTAAAAAAAACCCCACAAATGTGTTGCAAGTTGTTTTAATATTTCAAGCCCTCCACCCTCTCTAAAAAAAATAATCTAATCGCTTTTGCGGTATGTTTTGACACTGAACAGGCACGAGAAGTCATTGAGTCATGTTGTCAAAAAATTAAATCAGCTAACCATAAAAGAGAAGGAAAGATGGAAATGGAAGCCAAAAGCAGTTTAATGGCACTGTTCAAAACCAAATAAGTTTACAGTAACAGACAGGTAAAGCATGGATTTTATGGCAGCTTTTAAAATGGTGTTTACAAAGTACAGTGGGGAGAAATTAAATCTGCATACAAACTAAGAATGAAATAGAAAGTGAAAGAAAAAGGAAACTAAAATGCAAGAAGATCATTTAAAGGAGAAAAAGGCCTACAGTAATATTGTGAAATATTATTATCATTTTATATTTGATGATATTTTAATTTACTGAATATCTATGATGACAAAGCTAAATTTTCGGCAGGCGTTACTCCAGTCTTTAGTGTCACATGATGTATAATTTGGTGCTTAAGATACATTTCTTTTTGTTAAAAAAGAAAACGGTAATATATTTTTAGGTTTTTTTGCAGCAATGTGAATGTTTTTATTGTCACTTTATGTTTTTACTCAAATAAATCAGGGTAAAGCAGCATATAAGAACATGTGCTTTCTTCACTGGGCCTTATCTATGTTTGCATTTTTATTGTCAAAAAAGGTAAAGAACCCAGAGTAATATATAGTAATGGGGCTCAAAAGTCCTGTTTATGGCCCTCTTCAGAATCAGAGAAGCTATATAATCACTTTATGGAAACTCAAACAATGTTTCTAAGTGTTTGTGCGGTGAACATCGTGCTTCAGGTCAGATATGTGTTGGACAGCTGCCTTGCTGTTGAGGGGTGCACAGGGACTCCAGCCGTTCTGAAAAGGCGTTTCATAATTACCTGCTCACATGCAAGTCATAAACGCTGGGATACAGGATCTCAGCCATGTACAATTCCTTCCGATGGTTTGTTCTGAAGCAGACACACTTCAGTTAGGATGAGGATTTAGTGAGATCTGGAAAAACATTCCACAAAAATATGAAGCAGCACAACTGTTTTCAGCATTGAAAATAATGTGAAATAATAAGCATGCTAGAATGATTTCTGTGTGAGTAATGGCTGTTTAGCTTTGCCATCCAAGGAACAATGAACACCGAATGACACTGAGGTGTAGATTTAGTGGAAGAGTTGCGGCGCTGTTTTGTGAAGTAGCAGCGGTTCGGATGTGGGTGGTGTTGTTGAATGGCAGGCTGTTGGCTCTGTGCTGAACTGAGGGTTATTCTCAGCTGCAGGAAGCTCTAGTGGGCCACTCCCTGGGCGGCCGGCAGGACAACATTGACCGCAGTGGCTAGCTGAGGCAGAGATGATGGACTATTCTTGGCCCCGGTTGTATTTCTGAGTTCAGGGTTCTTGTGGGTACAAACACAATTTGAACACAAAGAAACACAGTTTATTTAAAAATGTGGTCAATGAATGAGTTGCTTCTAGGTATTGTGCACCATATAATCTCAACTGACTGACCAATCCACACAAATGACCACTAATGGTTCATGTCTGCCTGTTCTCTCTCTCTGTGTGTGTATATGTTTAGTACTAAGTGCTTCTTATTCTAAACCAAATCCATTTATTTAAAAATACATTTATGCGTAATATTTTTAAATCAGTAAAAAAAAAGGTTGAAAATGCATGCATGCATATGATCACTAGTCATGAAATAATTCACTCTTTAAAGGTGCTCTATGCGATCTTGTTTGACGTCACTTCTGCTGACGTTTCACGTAAATAAAAATCAAAACAGAGCAAGCTCCCCCTCCCCCCAGTGTTTCTGTAACTGCCGTGAACGTGCAAAGCGCATTGATACGAAAGGTGGCGCTAACCCAAGAGAGACAGCGACAGAGCTAACATCAAACTAACATGTCTAAATAAAAATAAACTAAAAATAAAAAACTCTCAGATTCACGCTGTACAATCAACTCTGTCTACATCCTGTGCCCCTATTCTGTGTTTTGGTATTGCTTTCGAGACCGGGTTTTTTCCCAATGTATTCAGAGGGCAGACAGCAAGACGATCAAGGGGTTATGCATACAGTTTGAGATAAAAATGAAATTGCGCTAAAATCCAGCAACATCGCATAGAGCACCTTTAATTGACTCTCATTTTGTATAGTGAAACAAAATCACTTATGAATCAAATTTAAAGGAGAATGATTAGTTTGTTTAATAAATAAATGAATTAAATGCTTGCTTTTGTAGCATTTTTAATGGAGTTTTAAAATTTTATTATAGTACATATTTCACGAGTTCGTACTTACTTGTAATAGATATAATTAAGCGTGTTTTAATATCTTTGTTTAACTGCATTTAAACCGCCTTTGTGCCCATTTAAAACATCTTTATGCAGAATGCAGTACAAATATTTGTTCCATATAAATAGTAAAAGAATTATTAATGGAATCATGTAAGCGCTAATCAGTAATCAGGAACAGAATCAATGACTATCCTTTGCTGATGGCTTAATTCTTGACTGTTTACAACAGAATCTCTTGTCAGTGGCAGGACTGGATTGAAAAATTAGTTTAGTTCTTTTCTTTTTTTCGCTCTTTGGTCAGAAGCTGGAGTTGTTTGCAGGCCTGTGGTGGAATTTGGCCTTAAACACGTTGTGTGTTGGGCAGCAGAACTTAGGGACGTTGCCCAGGAATTTGGTCGGAATCTCAAACCTCTGCATATCCCATCACAGTCACTCTCAGTGAAGCACCACTAACTGCATTGTTCTCTTGCTGTGAATAAATGTGTGTGTGTGTGTGTGTTCTCTCTTAGGTTATGAGGAGGTGGTCAGAATCCCCAAAGGATCTGTATTCATACACATCCAAGAGCTCAACGTCTCTCACAATTACTTGGGTGAGACACAATTTTTCATGGTTTCACTCAAATATGAGCCTCCCATGGGAAGCAGAACTAATACACTGTTGGAGTTAGTAGATTCTGTAAAAAAGCTTCCCAGCTGAATCGTTAGCAAAGATCTGAGAGGGTTATAGGTGCCTCATGGCTCAGCTAAGATGACTTCTGGCCTTTTCACATTTAAATTCAATTGTTTATCCCAAATGATCTTGTTCAGCTTTTGCATTGTTTATACTTCACCCTGGGCTATTAATTTAACCTAGTCAGGTTTCCCCAGCTAATAACTACAGTTTATGTTTACAGTCACTATTCTGTATTTTAACTTTAACTTTTAATGTTTAAAAAAACTGTGCAAAGCATAAATGATTACAGAAAAAATATGAGATTGGAGGACAAAGTGTTTATTTATACACTATGGCATCGCTCTGACGAACCATTTGAAGCACCTTTATTTTTAAGAGTGTAAAGCTCTCTTATTCATAAAGATTGACCAAAGTTCTGTAAAACATTGTAAAATCAGTACTATAAAAAAGACCGATCACAATGATCAAAATGTTGAAGCCCAGAGAGAATAAATGTCTTTAGAGCAGACATGAAGGATGAACAATTATATTTTAATGATTTTTATTATTCCGTACCATAGTATTGAAGAGTAAAGGCGATCAGTACTTCATCAATGGCAAGCTGACCATCGACACGCCACGACGCTTTGATATCGCAGGAACCACCTTCCACTACCGCAGACCTGCCAATGAACCAGAGACCCTGGAAGCACTTGGACCCACCAACATGACCCTGATCGTCATGGTAACTCAGAGATGCTGGGTGGTCTGTTCAAGCAGGATATTTATGCACTGCTGGTGTTGGTTCAGATGCCTCAGAATTTAGACAGCTGCAGTGTATTTGCTGTGTGGGTCAAGTGTAATTTTCTGCGTAAATGTTATTCAAAGCTGAAGTGTGTAATCTTTTCAATATTCTTTATAAATACTTTTCTCCTCTCCCAGTTTAATTTGCTAAGAACACAATGAGTAAGCTGTTTATAGGTTAATTGAAATCCAAAAAGTGGAAACAATGTGTTTCTTTGATTTATTTATTTAGTTTTATGAGCATTGCAATCAACTGACACAGCAGCAGTGTTGTGGGTTTAGACTACGAGTTTGTCCTAGCAGTAGAAGTTGGGTAGTTATTGCAAAATCACTTTGATTTTATTAGATTATTCAGTGTTTCTTTGAGTGTTTGAGGGCCGGATCAGTCAGTTCATTCCGCTGTTGTGTTGCAGGTGTTGGTCCGTGAAGAAAATCCTGGGATCCTTTACCGGTTTAACCCACCCGTCAACAGAGATCCCCTGAGCGGTTATGCCTGGCATTATACATCCTGGTCCCGCTGCTCTGCACTGTGTGCTGGAGGTGACCATTTTCTGTTATAGTTTCAGTGTCTGTTTATTGACACACATAATGCAGTCATTATGTAACATGAAAATATCATTTCAAGGTTTTCCTTGAAGAAATGGTGTGGTTTCAACATTCACAGTGACTAATAAATGTGGAAGAAAGTTAAGCTGTCCAACACAGTTTACACAAACTATGTAAATTTCCCATGTCTGACTGTTAGGATTTGTGTGAACCGTTTGAACGCCTGGGAATAAAACAATTACATGGACTGTATATATATCAAGAACACCAGCTTTGATGTCAATTCCTATCCTCAAGCTCTTTCCCTATTATTTTTCCATTCAGGCTTTGTGAGTTAATGGCCCGTATTTATCTTGCTGATAAGAAACTATTAGCTATGACTCAGAACTAATTGCTGTTGAAAACATCCAGAATTTAGTGAGCTATAGCCATAATGGAATAGACAGTGCCATAATGTATTAAAATATACAAAATGACAGGTAAAATAAATGTTGATTGTAATGCTGAGAAGTGTTGTTTAAAAAAAGTGATGTACATTATATTGTTACTATATCAGTTTTTATATAATGCTAGAGAATTGTTTTTAATTTAATTCTATTGTTCCATACAGGGTGTCAGCCAATAATATACATTTAGCTATGCATGCTTGAGTTTCCTATGACATCATGTAATACTCAAGAGTAAATTTTCAAAAACAGTAATAATTTAAATACAATTAAATGGAATTTTTGTACTTTTGGATATTTTGATGCCTGTTGATGGCTATTTTCACTTGTGGCATTTAAAACTATTTTTTTATACTTAAATAGTTTTAATAAATATATTAAAATCTTAAATTAATTATTAAATATAAAAAATGTAATTATTCAATTTTAAATACATTTCTATATTTTAAAATGACATTTATTGTCATGAAGGCAGCAATAAATTCAAATCTTTAATGTCACTTAAGTATAACAAGTGTTAATTTATATATATATATATACACAGTATCTCACAAAAGTGAGTACACTGCCAGCAGTTCAGACATTAATGGCTGTGTTTTGAATTATTTTGAGGGGACATCCACTTTACACCATTATTCAAGCTGTACACTGATTACTTTACATTCTATCAGAGTTTCATATCTTTAGCGTTGTCCCTT
>JAUCMS010000145.1:8074454-8103436 GCA_032357445.1 Enteromius radiatus | reverse complement strand
ATACAAATATATTATGTAAAGAAAAACTTTTATTTTGGATGCGATTAATCGCGATTAATCATTGCCCAGCACTAAATTTTATAAATGCTTTTCAAATCATAACATGTTGAATAGCATGCTGAAACTTTTTTTGGAAAAATTGCCCACAATCCCTCACTTACGAAATTTTAAGACAGTATTATGTTGCAGTACACACTTGCTGCAGTAATTACAACATCACTGCATTCAGGGTTTGAAACCGTTTCACTCACCGACCAATTTGGCTACAAAATTTACAAAAGTTACTTTCATTACTTATACTAGCCCAAAATAAATCAGAAATAAACAAACAGCTTAAGGCTATCTGGACATGACCAAGTGGGCATTACAAATCACTTGAACTTGTGTCAGTACATCATAAATGGAACGCAGCATCAGTTTATTGTTGGGGATTTGTTGTCACGTCACATCCAGTGTAGACAGCATCACTGATCATAATGGGTTCTAGGTATTTTGTTGCACCTCTTGCGTCTGGTATAGACATGGTGGAAGTCTTCAGTCATTTTTCGACTCTTCATTATTGCTTCAGTGCAAAAGGAATACCACTTACGGCCACTGCATCGGTATTTGTCAGGTATGTTTAAGTAAGATAGTTATGCGCATATGCTGTGCAATTAGGCTGTATTTAATATATCATGATGACTCGCAAGACTCACTAAATCTGTGCAAGAACTTGCCCAAGAATTTGAGTAAACATAGCTTTTGACCCGACAAATTTGTTAGTGATTAGATGTTACCCACCACAGCTGATTTTTACCCACATTTGGAGGTTGATGGGTGTTCATTTCAAACCCTGACTGCATTACTCTTTACTGTGTGCATTTGAGAACGATGATACTGGACGAACTTGACTTTTCAACTGCAATACAAATGTCCAAACTGTGTTACATGCTTGAAAACACTGGAATATCTGAAAACGTAGTGTGTTTTTAGGATTTTTTTTTTTTTTTTTGTGATTTGACTGACTGCATTTTCTTCTGTGTCCTGCAGAGTGTAAAGATGTGAACACAGTGGCATATTGCCCCCTGGTGCTCAGGTTCAAATTTTGCAGCCGCGCATACTTCAGACAGATGTGCTGCAAAACCTGCCAAGGACACTGACCTCCCTCTCTCTCTCTCACACACACTCTCTATGTCTCTCTCTTGCCCTCATTTTCTTCCCTCTCCACCCTCCCGTCTTCTTGCATGGCCAAAACCGCCCATGCTCAGCATTCCACTGGAGGAGTGCTGTTAACCACTGGCAGACTGACATCATCGCGAGAGAAAGCGTGGAAGAAATGAGAGCGAGAGAGAGATGTGAAAAGAAAGAGAGAGAGAAAGTCTGTGCTGCTCTCTTTCTCTCCCTCCGACCAGCTGCTTTGGCACTGCTGCTGTGAATACCGGTCTGCCCAAAAGACATCTGTCAGTGTTTCTTTTGCTCTTCTATGAGGTGCTTTCGCCCATCACTGTCATACAGAGAAGTGTTTGCGTGAAATTCCACAGCTATACCGCTAAATCTCAGTGAATAGTAGTCGTCTATTATTGTAATTTGATAAAAAGAAGAATTTTATAGACCAGTCGTCTTTAGTCTCGAAGGTGCACTCAGTAAATTTTTTTTTTTTGTGTAGCGCTGGTTGTTTTGGACTCATACTGACACCTAGTGTTTTGGATGAATCATTAAAATAATAGTAGCGAGTAGTGTTAAGCTGGTCATGTGATCATGGCTGCCCCTATGGGAGACCCATCCCATGTAAAATAAAACAACTCTTGATGTAGTTTTGCATATGTACACAATTTTACTTTGGAAAAACATCATCATATTGAGTGCATCTTCAATGGGATAATTCACCCAAAAATGAACATTTTGTTGTTACAAACTTTTATGACTTTCTTTAATCTCTAGCTTCCTGAGACCTGCGTCCTCATATTTTAGTGAATTTCTCTGAGACTCTACATGCCACAATTTTAAGTGTCCTCTTTACCATGACCACTCCCTCTCCTTTGGTCTTGAAAAATGTCAGACAGTCTTATGGAAATATGATAATATTTTGTAATTATCATTTAATTTTGAAACATAAATCAACGTCTTAGGAAAATGTTATGAAGTTATAATCAAAATATGACTTTCTATTACGAAACAGGGCGTGGATTTTGGGAGACACAGCAAATGAATAGGGAAAGAAATTGTGTTTCAATATTCCTATGAAATATTATATAGAAAATCTTGTCAATTAATACTCCCATTATTACACTTCTTTTTTCATGTCATGTTGCCCCAAAAACACATTATATGCAAATTAGATTTTGTTTATAGATACATTGTATGTAAAGAGAAAACCCATTTATGGCTATTTTTAGCATATTTAACATAAAGAAAAATGCTAATGGAAAATCATTCTGTTACAACATAGTTATAAAGTTTGGTCAAATAAAAAAAATCCTGAAAACTAAAAATGTATTGGCGATTTTATAAAAACAGGTGTTGTTGCCAATGCATGTTGATTTATGTATTTTTGTTTATTTATTTTTTTAATCCTCTACCAAGGATATAGCATAACTTAGGAATATTAACTTACTTTTTTAAGCTCTACAATTTAATGACATGGGGGGGGGGGGGTCTAAAATAATTACCGGGTCTCAGGAGGCTAGAACACAAATGTCCATACAATAAAATTCTAAATGTGTAAATATCAATTTTTGAAAGAATTTTATATATATATATATATATTACGCGAAATAATGGTTTAGAACAACATGAGAGTGAATATTCTAGGTATTTTCATTTATGGGTGAATTACACTTTAAGGGCCTTTTCATTTACAGCAATTTACAAAGCAACCAACAGTTAACTATTTGTAATAAGATTTGTTGATTTCAAAAGACATGACTAAAGGAGCGGTCATATTTACAACTGTCGTGAGGATTTTCATGGTGAAATCCAATCATTTGAGTAGGGGGAAGTGTTCCCTACGCAGAATTTGCAATAAACTTTGCAAGTTGCGAAATCACAACGTTGAGCTGCCTGTTTTGAACGTAACTTGTATGTGAGCTGCACATTAGCAATGGACATTTTGGAAAGAAAAAATTGCTCTAAAATTCTCTAATGTGACCGCTCTTTAATGCTTCATGATACAGATGAATACGATTGAGTAGGACATTTCCAAGCAGATGTTGCACTTGTTGACATCAAACAGTTAAATTGCTGTCCATGTGAACTGCCCTTAAGAGACAGTCCAGATCACTCAGATATCATAAGCTCTCATTCGGTGTGGTTGGTGCTGAGATACTGTATCTTTTAATCTATCGGCCTTGTGGCTATTTGCAGGTGCTGTGCCGTTTTCTTGTCATCCGGTCCCATAATGCTTACACAATAATTAATCATAAGATATTGTGCATCAGTCAAACCTGGATGAACAATGAACTGTTTAGCAAACTGAGGGAAACAAGAGGTAATCAGTCAGTTTAGCTTCCATGCAGAACGTTAAAGTAGAAGTAAGCTGTTGTTGAACCATGCAGTGGTTTTATTGTTATTTTCACACTTTTTTTTACACAAGATAATGTACTGTACTTTTAATGCACCACAAGTCTGCATGCAGCAATTGTGGTGATGGTGCAGAATTGTGATTCTTTCATTTTATCAGGTCAGGAACAAATATTCGTTCTATCACCTCTATCTAGTTTGGCCAAAAATGAAGATTCTGCCATAATCTATTTGACCTTGACCTGTCCAAAACAGAAAAAAAAGAGTGTTTTCTTTCTTCTGTGAGAAACGAAATGATTATCATTAGAGTGTCCAAGCTGCGTTATTTCATACAGTGATAGTGGTTGATGATTCACACAGATGAAATTTTAAAAAGCACTTATATTCCTATTTCATTTTCACTAATTCAAATTCCTATTATATTCTAAAGCCATACAATAGGTTTACAGTATATAGGTAAAACACCACAATGCAAGTCATTATTTTTAGTGACAATCTAAAACCAGTGACGTTTGAATTTGCATTTTCAGAGTAAAGGGGAAGAATTAGTGTGGAAGTAATATTTTTTGCTCATTTTATTTTCAGTACGTTCCTCACAAACTATACATGTTGCTTCTTAAGGGTTTAGAAAAGCGTAATGACAGAATTGTCACTTTAAGGTGAACTCTTCCAACTTTCAGTGTTTTCATTAGATATTGATTGGATTCCCTTTCAGGACTTAACATTTCCTTTTACCCATTTCTATCACAAATATCAACATTCAGCTCATATTTGCCAACTTGTTAGTTTCAGTCACCATAACGGACCTTCTCTCCATCCTGGGTCCTGGCAGCACACGGCAAATGTTTGATTTGAAGAGCAGATCTTGAAGAGGTGGCCTCCGTTCAAGGACTGGCGGCTGATCTGTGGTGCTACAGCATGGTGCTATGTCTTTATTTGTTGTAATCTCAAGATTCAAGTTATTTTTATATTGTAGGGATTGTTTTGCTAAAGGTTATACATTTGCTAAGGAAAAAAATATATAAGCAAGATTCTATGAAAACTAGAATTATTGTTGAAGTCTCTCTGTAGAGACACTAACTTTGTAATCATTCTTTGGTACAATTATTATGTGAAAGATGAAAATGCTGTTTTGCTTTTATCTTTACATTTTGCAGTGTGTTCCTACATTTGCGATAACTGTAGATTTGCTTTGGAATTGCAGTCACACTTGTTTATTTGGACTTTGTTTTAATGTTGATTTACACATGCTTGGGATGTAGTTTATGTCCTCCGAATTGTATGTAGACCAGTTGAAATGAATTTGAAATACTGAATAAAAAGATGCATTGTGTACAAATAATATCTGATGTATTGTTTCATCTTTCTTTTATATATATATATATATATGTTCTCTTGTTGCAATGATTGATGAAAGAGTACAGTTGTTACACACTATCATGTCTGTCAAATAAAAACCACAGGCTTTTATAGACTCGTCTTTTTGTAAAATGTGTGTTTACACTGTAAAGCCATCTGCACTATTGATATATAATATATAAATAAACTTCCTGTTTACTGTCGCTGAAGATCTAGTGCTAGTAGCAGATGTTTGTATGTGCATATTAAATTACACTCGTATTAAAAGCATTTTGTGCAATTTCTGCTGCATCTGGACAGACATCTTTAGAGGATGACAAAAGTAAAACAAATTAGAAACAGATAGAGAGACAGTGGAGGTCATGGTCCGTGGAGCAGTAATAAGGAAGTCCGGATCCATGGTGGGGCAGGCAGAGCAGGGCGCCCATACACAGCCTCCTTGGCCATTATGGTGCAGTCCATGAGTTAATGGATGGTCTCCGTGTCAGCACAGATCGTGAGTTCAGGGGTGGCCTTCATGGCCTTGAATTCATAGATGGCCTCCGTGTCCATGAGTTCCTGACAAGCGGCTACCTCTAGAGGTTGACTCATGGAGATGTGAGGCATCTGGGGCAGACTTGTGGACAGGAGAGGCCTCAGGTGCGCAGGAGAGTGCCGGAGAGTGGCAAGACCTTTGTGGTGGCAGGACTAGAGAGTTCTAAAGTCACTGTAATGCCTGCAGTTCTCACTGATCTCAGAGGTGGGTCCCCACACACGGGCAAATAGTGTTAGCGGTCTGGCTCCTATAGCCACAATAAAAAAAAACCTTTGGGGAAATTAAGGTGATAGCAATGACCTGATGAGACTCAGTCGTAGTGGTCATCTTTGCTGGGAGGTCAGGCGTGGTGGCCATCTTGGCTGAGGACTCAGGCATTGTGTCGAGAACAGGCTTTGGCATAGTGTGAGGAGGACCTGAAGTATGCGGCATTGAGGGAGTGTTGTATACCTCCTCCATGACTCCCACAGTGAAAGTAGATCCACACAGCCGCAACGCAAAGTCAAAATATTGTTCCAGGGCATTAAATGTGAAATATTTTTGGTTAAGCCAAAACAAAAAATGTCCTTGAGTGCAACATCATTAAAGTCCACAAGAAGACACAATCCACAAAAGTCCTCAACATACTCCTCTATAGCCCGGTCACCCTGACGCAGGCAGAGGAGACGTGAAACTGCTGGGTTCATTGTAGCGGCCACGTATTTCCGTAATGAGCATCCGCTGAAAGGCAAGTTGAATGTGAACCCAAGTGCAGTTTATTGAAAATCCAAAAAACCAAACAAACAACTTGGCTTAAACAGACTTGAAAACAGACTTGCCCATGAACATAAATCGAAGATGCGGTTACAACATAATGCGCGACATTAAGACAATAGGAACCTGGGTACTTATAGAAAACACTGGGGATCACATGACTGAACAAACCAATGAGCACATGACACAATGACAAGGACAAACAATCAGAACATGACACATTGACAAGGCAGAGAAACATTCATTAAATGAACAGGAACTGTGAGAAAAATGTAAAATAAAAGACATGACAACATAACATAAACAACCCAATCCCCACGTTACAAAACGGCACCAACAATTACAATTGTACTCAGGGGCCAAGGGCCCCTCTGATCAGCTGGCATTGTATACACCCAGAGGACCTAAAGCGCTGCCTTTTTGACATTTTTATCTGAGTTAAGGCTTAAGCATCACTAATATTTTGTTTTTGTATTCAGAACAGAATGAAGAAGTTGAAACGTGAGTGAGGGTGTGTTCAGTTTTGTGGGATGAGTGTATCATTTCTGCCTCTCTTGAAGATTGTTGTCATCTAGTCAACAGGAGGGGCTGCATCCTGTCACACACCTCAGAATAACGGCTGACCAGGAGCCTACGACGCATTATTGGTTTTGTGTGATCACGATCTAGGTGACTAAGACCAGGTCCTCTGCGTTTAACCGTGTGCATGTGTGAGGCAATAGAGCGTGCAACTTCTTCTTGTCTCACCTAAAAGTTGTGGGAGTTTGAGGAAGTGATGTGTGCTCAGTGCTTGTCACAGACTGCTTCCCTTTACTAAGGTTTTGCTCTTGTGCTGTAGAGTCTGCCGGTCATGGCAGGGTGCTGAGAAAGTTTTTGACTGTCACATTCAACAGAGAAAGAACCACAAGCGAGGAGGAACTAACAGCACCGGCATAATGGTAAAGTGCTTAGTATTATTAAATAATGAGTCATTTTTACTTTATTTTGTGTCACATCTAATCTGACTGTAAGCTATATATATATATATATATATTTGCTGTTGCCTTGTTGTCATTTGTAAGTAAATGTATATAGGGTTATAATTGTCTCATTATAAACTACTATAGTTGCTAATTTTGTAATGTTTGCATATGTGTAAGATCAGAATGCTTAAAGGGTTCATAAAGGACATGTGATAGTACTAAAAAAGTAAGCATCATATTAAAGACGCAAGGTTTGTAGTGACCTCAAACAACTCCTTAAATGGAAGCTGATTAGTCTCTGTCATTAGTCATGGTTCAGCATCTTTGACTGCAAGTCCTCTCTATTAGCTGAGCGTGCTTGTTATTCATCAAAGCCTGATGCTGTCAAACCGGCGAAATGTTCACACGTTTCCTTTGGTGAGGTGCAGCTGAGGGCTTTCATGATGTCAGGGCAAGGCAGCAAGGTAGCTTAGAGATTCTGAGGCTGGGGTGGTGATTCTGTAGGAAGTGAGTTTTTGACTTTGTGTGGCGAGAGGTTTACAGAGAGGACTTTTCGTAACAGCACCCCAGAGGTAGGGGGAAGTGGGGAAGTATGTCAGAGGGCTCTTGCGGTTCTTGTCGGTACTTCCTCCCCTCTTCTACAGTCTTCTGAAGCTTGAGTCTTTCTCAGCCTGTACTAAAAGATCCAGCAACTTGCACAGATCAGATATCGGATGTGAACTTGACATGAACTACATTATTTTAGGAATAGTTTACCCCCCAAAAAATGGAAATTATGTAATTGCTTATTCACTTTCATGTTGTTCCAAATCTGTATGACTTTTTGTCTTCAGTAGAAAACAGCAGGCGGCATTTAAAGAATGTTACAACTGTTTTTGACCATAAGATCAAAGCCAGCGTGGTCCAAAAGAACCTAAAACCTTGTTGGCTTCCATTATACGGATCAGCTATTTTAAAATGTTTAACTTCTGAAAGACCCACAATGCTTTGCGTTAGCTATTTTTGGAATGTGCAAGCTCAGTAGACATTTTCCACTGTTACAATGGCTATTGCTATCTAGTACAAGTAGCGAGACAAACATCACTGAAGTCCTTCCAAAAATATTCAAAATGCTTTTGACTTTGAAATTCCAAAACAGCCTCAAATCCCATTTTTAGTGCAAGGACAAACACAAATCACCGAGACGGGAGGCTAATGACTGTCCCATTGACTGCCAAGTAATAAACACTGTCAAGGTTCAGGAAAGTATGATAGACATGGTTAAAAATAGTCTGTCATCTGTCATCAGTGGTTCAACAGTAATATTATGAAGCCAAGAATACAGCTGACACAGAAGAACATATGCTATTTGTGTGCAGCAGTACTTTCCAAAATAGTGTTACTGTCATTTAAATTTTATTATTTATTTATTTGGTCACTTCATAACGTCATGGTTGAACCTCTGATGGCAGATTCTGACCATGTCTTTCTGGACTTTGGCACTGTTATTTACATGGCAGTCAATGGGAGAGTCACAAGCCTCCTGGATTTCATCCAAAATATCTTAAATTGTGTTGATAAACAAAGCTTTTATGGGTTTGGAATGACATGGGGGTACGTGATTAATGACAAAACTTTCATTTTGGGGTGGAGTAACCCTTCAACCAAAGTATTTGACATCATCATAGTGACAAGTGCACTCCTTTAGGATACTTTTGACCTACTGTTTTGTGACATAATACTAATTTCACATTTTATAATAGGGAAATATTTGCAATCTATGCTTTCTATCATACATGAGCTCAGACGTCAGAATCATTGTCTGACTCATTACTGTCTTGCTTGTTCAAGTGGTAAATTGTGTTACAATTTCCTCTTCCCTTATAGAGCATTTCAGTTCTTTCAAAATCTTTAATTTCTGAATGATTCACAATGCTTTCATTAGCTAATGTGGAATGTCAGATCAGATGCAGGTGTTTTCCACTTTTTTTGTTACTTCTAGAAACAAAGAGGAACAATAATGATGTACAATGAGTAAGGAATATGGCTTTATTCTTCATTTTGCAGAGAGGGTGATACGTCAACATCTACACATCTTAAGTCACGCGTATACAGCTCATTATGAATCTAAAAATGTCAGTACCCCTTTTAGCGAAAGAGAAATGTATCTTCAGAAAATCCAGTGTCCATCAAACAACATGGATTTTATAATCTCATGAGTCTACATCTCTGTTGTAGCTCATATATGTACATAGGTGACCACCCTCCATGTTTGATGATTGAGCTGCGGTTGAAACAAAGGCTAGGAATTCAGGCCACACACCCCAAAAAAACTTCACAGCTTCCTAAGTGTGCAACACATCAAAAGAAAAGGTAGCTTTAAGGAGCTTATTTAGAAAAACATCTGGTTTACCTCAAATTAAATGCAAAAATGAATGTGGAAGCTTGGATATTAGCGCTGTGAGATTCTGGCTTGCTTGATTTAACTTTCGACTTCTCCAAATGTAATTTTAAAGTGATTTCTGTGTGAAAAGAAAATCTTTTGATAAAACATGTTGAATTGTGCATCTCGTACCGATTATATATAAATATAAGAATACAGCAGTGTGATGTTATGAAGAGAGCCACAGCCTTTAATTGTATGCAAGATATAGTACAAAATAACTTCCTTACATCTGCCTGCTGGCTGTTGCTAGGAAACTATCTGTGGTTTCCTGTCATATTAACCACAGACTACCACCTTAGTTCAATCACCTAGTTATTTAAACAGGACCAATTCCAAAGTATGGTGATCATAGATTCTACATTACAACCCACCTACAACCAAACCGGATTAATTTAGCTTACCCCTACCTATACCTCAGTAGAGTCCTACTTCCCATTTACTGAGATGTATACTAAGTATTTGTAATGTTGTGCATACTTCCATTGTACTTTAGATTGACGTATGTAGGAGGAAATCTACATAATGTACTTTAAAAGTCTAAAGGATTCAACTGAAATCTTAAACCATTTAAAAATCTGAAGATTAACACATTATCTTTTTTTTCACACCAGCGCACAATGTTGCAAAAAAACATGTTTTGAACTTTGTATTTGTGAAGATCATGTTTCCTTTTAAACAAGTAACCTACATTCACATAGACGTACATGGACGCACATCTCGGTTCAGCTTTTAGCTTCTCTCCTTCTCTTTCTGCAGTCGCCAGTGGTTAGAAATAGTGGCGAGTACTTCAGTTTACAGGATTGAAAGAGGAACTGGATGCTGTAAGCCTCTGTTTGGACCATGGCTAAGTTTTCCAAAAGCAGCATCTTTCACCTGCTTCAGTATTAGAGCAATATGTCGCTTTTACAGCCTTTGCTGATACATATTTTGAGGGGGTGGGTCACATGCCTATGTAATCAGAAAAGTTTCCATTTTTTAAATAAACTGTTCCTGTTGGGTTTTCTATAGTTAAATGCCTCGGTGGAGGATTGTGGATTTTCATATATATATATATATATATATATATATATATATATTAATTAGTGCTGATTAATCAGATCCAAAATAAAGGTTTTGGTTCCCATAATATATCCATTTATTATTTATAAATACACACAGTATACATTTTGAAAATATTTACTTGTAGGCATGTAAATAATATACATTTATATATTTATATTTTATATAAATATATAAACATAAAATATTTTTCTTAAATATATACATGCATGTGTTTGTATTTATATATAACATGATGTATTAAATATACACTATAAACATATATATATATAATGTAAACAAAACTTTTTGTTATTTTTTTTTCGCAATTAAGCGTTTGACAGCAATAATATATATATAAAATGGAAAATATATACTCTGTGTGTATTTATATAACAAAGTACACAGACATATTATGCAAACAAAAATTAATCATTTGGCAGCACTAAAATATTCATTTAGAATTAAAGTCATTTGCTATATAAGGACTAGAACAGCTATTTCCTCACATACATAAACTCAAGTCTTTGTCGTTAAATTTCTACAAATGGATGTTGTGACTATTCTCTGTTTCTTTCTATCATATCTCCTCAGGGCAGCAAGTATCACTGGCAGAGCCAGAATGTCAAGCAGAGTGGTGTTGATGACATGGTGCTTCTCTCCAAGATCACCGAAGATGCCATCGTGGAAAATCTCAAAAAGAGATACATGGACGACTACATCTTCGTATCCTTGATATCAAAGCGATTTAACACACTCCTCTCAGCTGATCAGTTAGCTTGTGTTGTTGCTGTTGCTGTTTTTAAGACTTCAAAATTTTGCCTTCCTCTTTTGTTTTTGCGCATCTCAACAATTAGCACACACTCACTTCCTGATTTTACATGACACTTAGCAGCCACTCTTTTGTTGCTACATGAAAACAACATATGACTACTGCTTTAATTCAATTTTAGGAAAATGCTCTAATTATAGGAACTTTTTAAAATAATTTTGACATGGTCTTTAATGACAAAATATTTATGTCATCTCAAAAAAAATGTGTTGTTTTATTAATTGTTGATTAGTTGGACTGGAAAACAGCATTGTATAGTTTTATTAAAGATTACAAAGTTTAGAATAATGCAATGAATTGTTCCCTATAGGACCTGGTTGGGCTTGTGTTGGGCTCAATTCAACTGGATTGTTCATATATCCTTAACTGTGATTTATAGACTTATATCGGGCCTGTGTTGATTTCTGTGAATCCTTTCAAACAGATGCCATACTTCACTGACCGTGAGATTGAGCTTTACCAAGGAGCTGTAGGTTAAATACACCAATCACTTACAGTACTGTCATTACAGTACACATTAGAATTTACCATAATTATCTGATATCTCTTTTTTTTTTCTTCAGGCACAATATGAGAACCCACCACACATATATGCTCTGACAGACAACATGTACAGGAACATGATGATTGATAGCGAAAATCAATGCGTCATCATAAGGTTTGTGGTGCTCGCATGATACATGCTACCTGTTTCAACATGGATTTGATGTTCTTCCTGTGACTTGCCACATTAAAACCAAAGTCCATTTTCACATGCAGGCCACACCTCCTATTCAAACCACTGGAGAAAAAAAATATCAGGAAATATACATGACTCGCTTCTGGTTTAACAAAGAAATCCAAAAGTGGTTTAATAAAGTTCTTGTATCTATTTCCAGCTGTGAGAAAGCAGTCTGTGACCTTTCACTGTCTAACAGCTCAAGACGAAAGTTGTGCAATCCGCTGCATTTTCAAGGCATCTCAGCCATTTTTGCAGAGATCCACGTTTCAGTATCAGTGTCATTCACTGATATCATTATTTAGCTCTCTTCTGTCCCATTGTCACTGTTAGCAGTTTTCTTCCCTCATTTGTCACACCGACAAAACACTTTGCAGCAGTGGTCACCATTCTTAGTATTGTTTCCTTCCTGATTTAGAGAGGAGCATGCAAATGTTGTTTCTTAATAGCTTTCTGAAACCAAATGCTGCTTGCTACCTTGCTTAATGTAAACGTTCATCGTTAGGTACCTTCCAAAGGGCCATACCATCACATCTAACAAACTAGAACAAATTAGGCAAGGTGACCACACAAAACCAACCATCGTGCCATACTATACAACTAGGAAACACTATGTATCTGGTTGACCAAATAGGGCCATCTCTGTGTCGCAAGATGTGTCCAGATCCTACTTCCATTTTTTGGGTCTCGGCCAATGAGGGTGAGAATAGCCATATGTAGGCGTATTAATTAATTCAGCCACAAGTGCTATACTTTTTTTTTTTTTAACAAAGAATTAAAAAAGTTTAAAAGCCGCTGCTCACAACTTCCTGTCATAGCGATGGCACCTTTTAAAAGCGTATTTATGTGTGAGAATGTGAATTCAAACAGGGCTGATGTACATTTTGAGTCAGAGAGACTTAATATAATCAGGGAGTTGTGTTCTTCTTTTATGTTTGTGTTCAGTGGGGAAAGCGGAGCAGGAAAAACCGTTGCTGCTAAATACATTATGGGCTACATCTCTAAAGTATCAGGAGGAGGAGCTAAAGTACAGGTAACGAATGTGTTTGAAATATTTATACGGTGTTAGAAGCAAATGACAGTTCTGAGACTTACGTTGTGTTGTTTTCGTTGTTCAGCATGTGAAGGAAATTATCCTGCAGTCAAACCCTCTGCTGGAAGCCTTCGGCAATGCGAAGACAGTCCGCAACAACAATTCAAGTCGATTTGTGCGTTTCACACTCACATATATGCAGCTCAGTTTTATGAATTTACGACACACAAACCTGTGTTCCATTACTGTGAGTAATGCTAGCTCGATTGACAGGGCAAATACTTTGAGATCCAGTTTAGTCGAGGAGGAGAGCCAGACGGCGGGAAGATCTCCAACTTCCTGTTGGAAAAATCAAGAGTCGTGAGCCAGAATGAAAATGAAAGGAACTTTCACATCTTCTACCAGGTAGAAAAACTCGATGTGGTCTTACATTAAAAATATATTAATTACATCATCTCAAAAAAATATTTTAGCTTTTTTTGTTGTTTTATGAATTTAACAGAAAACAAAAGGGAAATAAAAAATGCATTAACCATCAAAAAAACATTATTTAAATAATGATATAATATAATTATTATGTAAGTATATAATTGAAAAGGTTTTCCCAGAGCTGCATCTGGAAAATTCATAGAATCAAAAAATAAATTCATATTGATCACATTAAATTAGATAATACAGACCACTTCTCTCTCTCTCTTAAAGCTAATAGATGGTTGCACACCCCGGCAGAAGGAAGAATTGGGAATTATGACCCCAGATTACTACTACTATCTGAACCAGTCTGGAACATACAAGGTGGATGGAACCAATGACAGCAAAGACTTCCAAGAAACCATGGTACATATTTTCTTCAATATGATCCTGCCAGATTATGTGTGAGAAAAGTTCAGTTTTCGCTACTAAGACCTTTGTTAACCCTGATTTTTGATGTCTACAGGAAGCCATGCAGGTGATTGGCATACCGGAGATGTTTCAGAAGCAGGCGCTGCAGATTGTAGCTGGCATCTTACATCTGGGCGCCATCAGTTTCATTGAGGCGGGAAACTATGCGCAGGTGGAGAGCACGGACTGTAAGTCATATGTAGATGGAGTTTGCCCATTTGCTGTTCTGTGTAATAACAGTCATTTTTATCTTTGGAAATGTTCTTTTATAATTTGCATTGACATCTTTTACCCTGCTTTCAACCCAGTACTGGCGTTCCCTGCATACCTGCTGGGCATCGACCAAGACCGTCTACAGGAGAAGCTCACCAGCAGGAAAATGGACTCCAAATGGGGTGGTAAATCTGAAACCATCGACGTGACTCTGAACAGAGAACAAGCAAACTACACACGTGATGCTCTCTCCAAAGCACTCTACGCCCGTCTGTTTGACTACCTGGTTGAGGTTAGTGAACAGTGTAACACCCAATAACCATTGGTTAAAGGAAAAATGACATTTTTAAAAAATCTTTGTCTGTCTGAGCAGGCAATAAATAAAGCCATGCAGAAACCCATTGAGGAGCTCAGTGTTGGTGTTTTGGATATTTATGGATTTGAAATTTTCCAGGTGAATGTCCTCTCCTTTATATCTTATACTTTGATTGTTATTGCATAATATAAAGAGGAATTCTGGGAGCAGTAAGAGTTTTGCAATATTACAAAAGAATTCATTAAGTGAAGGTACAAGTCAGTCAATTTCAATTCAATTCTGTTATTAATAATTTTTTTTTTCTCTCTAGAGGAATGGTTTTGAGCAGTTCTGTATCAACTTTGTGAATGAAAAGTTGCAGCAGATCTTTATTGAGCTGACACTGAAAGCAGAACAGGTACAAGCAAATCTTTCAGTATGCTTTTCCCCAGTATGTCTTGATGTGTGTAAAGTCTCAGTCAGACACTTGTTGTTCTTCACAACTCACAGGAAGAGTATGTACAGGAGGGCATCAAATGGACACCCATAGAATACTTTAACAACAAAGTTGTGTGTGACTTAATAGAAAATAAACTGGTAAGCATGTAGAGAGACTATATAAATGCTATATAAACGAATGGAACAATTAATAATTAATAACAATTTGTCAACTGTTCCCCCTCAATCCCAGAATCCCCCCGGGATCATGAGCGTGCTGGATGATGTGTGTGCTACTATGCACGCCAAAGGAGATGGTGCTGATATGACTCTTCTTCAGAAGCTACAGGCTGCGGTGGGGACACACGAGCACTTCAACAACTGGAACTCTGGTTTCGTCATTCACCACTACGCCGGAAAGGTTTGCTGCGACTTTTTACCTTCAGTGCTCACCCACCTCAAACCTTTCAACAGTATGCTGTAGCCCTCCTAAATGACATACTTCTCTGATTCAGGTGTCGTATGATATCAGCGGTTTCTGTGAGCGAAACAGAGATGTGCTTTTCCCTGACCTCATAGAACTGATGCAAAGCAGTCAATTGTAAGTGCTTATTCTCTCGCCATATGAATTGTTTATATTCAGAGGTTGTTTTAGGTTTGGTACAGGGTATAGAGAACATAATATAACAGAAAGCCAGGAAAAACAGAACAAAGACAGATGAGTGTAATCAGTTTTCCCTGAAATACTGGTTTTCTACTCCTGGAAAGCACTAGCAAATTGGCATAACCCCTTTTTTCCATAACCTCAATCAACATGTTCCAAACATCCAAAAATATTTATCTCCCTGGCATTGCAGCGACTTCATTCGGAGCCTCTTCCCAGAAAACCTCAACATGGAAAAGAAAGGTAGACCAACCACTGCTAGCTCGAAGATCAAAGTAAGACCGAAGTCCTTAATAAACTCTTACTCTTCTGAGGATCAGTCACATTGCCTTTATCTGGAGTCACTCATTGACTGTCTGGTCCACAGAGACAAGCCAATGAGTTGGTTAGCACACTGATGAAGTGCACACCGCACTACATCCGCTGCATCAAACCCAACGAGACCAAGAGGCCCAAAGACTGGGAGGAGAGCAGGTTAGTCATGCTCCTTCAATCAGGACTTCAGATATTTTGCAAGGATGGTGTAAATGAACTACAACGTGCTATTCATAAATTTCACTTTTATGTTGCCAGAGCGAAACATCAGGTGGAATATCTGGGCTTGAGGGAAAATATTAGGGTACGACGTGCTGGCTTTGCTTATCGCAGAATCTTCCAGAAGTTTTTACAGAGGTAAGAAGCAAGCCTGCAAAAATAAGCCTGGTCATAAAATATCTTTAGAAAATGTGATATTGTAGCAGCATTGCAGTCCAAGCATTGAATTAGCTCTAGGGTTTTAACCTCAGGCGAGGGAGCTCAAATAAATTAGTCTCTGGTGTTAATCTCAGCGGAAATATGGCTGATGTGTTAATCTTGGCCTCTCTGGAGTGCTTATATTAGGGCTGATTTCCCATGTGTGTTCATTTCAACGCTAACTGAAACGCACTTGTGTTTTGCAAGGTACGCTATTCTAACAGCAGAAACGTGGCCACACTGGCGAGGCGCGGAACAGCAGGGCGTTTTGCACCTCTTGCGTTCTGTTAACATGGACACGGATCAGTACCAAATGGGCCGCAGCAAAGTCTTCATCAAGAATCCAGAGTCGGTAAGGCTTGAAATCTTGAAAAAAAAACATTAAAAAAAATCAATTAATTAATTAATAAATAAGACCTAGGACTCCTAAAAAAAGGCCAAACCCTTTCACACGTGAGTTTAAAATATTGTAACTGAGCCCCCAAAGTGAGTATTTTTAGGCAACGGTTAATTTAGAATGTTTAGCCTTATTGTTTCCATGGCGACGTGTCATACTTGTCATGTGACACATGGATCGTTTTAATTTAGTTTTTCCTTTTTTATAGTTATTAATATTTACAAACATACTGACTATATTATGAAATATTTTATATTCCGATTTTGAAACAAGTGCAAGTAAATGTATTTGGTAGTTTAAACACTTTTACCTTGTTAATTGATCTATACCGGGTGATGGGCGCCGCCATGTCCCGAGCTGTGGTAAATTCACCCTCTCCTCACGAAACACGTTAAATTAAGTCTCTGATAAATGGGGAGAAGAGAAGTGTAAACTTTATAGTAACCTACACGATCTGTATATGCTATTAATAAAACATGTCGTCAGATTATATTTGTAAGGATCATTATTGCCGTTTCTATAGACATCAGCGTTTATTTTATAAACTATAAATGTATGGTTTTTCTAGTACTTGTGTTTTTAAATGTATGAAACCTTCAATTAGCAGTATATGGTTGAAGACACTGCATATTTCTCAGCGCATCGGATCTGGCTCTGCGCCAGCAAAAGCGCGAGAGCAGATTTGAATTCAATAGTTGATGACGTACTGCACTGAAAGCTCTAATCACGAGAAAGGGTTTTAATAAACTTTTGGTAAAACCCAGACTTTCCCTCAAGTAACTTTTCTTTTAAACGTAGCTATTTTTGCTGGAGGAGATGCGAGAGAGGAAGTTTGACACATTCGCCAGAACTATCCAGAAAGCGTGGAGGAAATACATCGCCAGGAGGAAATATGAACAAATGCGAGAGGAGGGTGAGTGCACATTTACAAGAGTACAAAACCTGGAGAGGATGCAAGGTAGCATCCTAACTAGAAGTGACTGACAGTGTTTCCATTCATTTTGAAAGACTTTGCTGTTAGCATTTTGGCAATATCTTCTTATAAGCATACAAATGTAAATATTGGGTACAATAATCTAGTTTGAATTACACTCCACTATTTTAGGTGATAATTTTAGATGATTTAGTTTTAAATTTAGTATTTAATTAATACTTCTAGTGTTTACATCGCATACTGTATAGCCTGTAAGAGAAAACTCTGCATGTAAGGTACTTACAATGTCTCTTTGTGTCATTTTCAGCCTCTGATATACTGTATAACTTTAAAGAACGACGTAGGAATAGTATAAACAGGAACTTTGTCGGCGATTACCTTGGCATGGAAGAGAGACTTGAACTCCGGCAGTTCATGGCCAAGAGGGAGCGAGTCGACTTTGCAGACTCAGTCAACAAGTTTGACCGTAGATTTAAGGTGAGAAACTAATAAAGAAAAATGATGTGTACAGGTAAAAGTTTGGGGTTGGTGAACTTTTTAATTTTTCTGAAAGAATTCTCCAATTTGGTGCTCAGAAAACATTTCTGATTACTATCAGTGTTGAAAAAGTGATTCTTTTTTTATTACTTTTGTGTAAAATTAAAAAGAATAGCAAATATTTTAAATTGCATGGATATGCTATAATTGCATGGAAAAACTATAGTTATTTCCGACTGTTTTATTTAGTCTATAAAGAGGGATCTAATACTGACACCAAAATCCATCTACCTAATCGGACGAGAAAAGATAAAGAAAGGACCAGAGAAAGGCCAGATAAAAGAAGTTCTGAAAAGAAAGCTGGAAATTGGAAGTGTCCGATCAGTTTCTTTGAGGTGAGCTGCTGCCTTTTTTTGTGGCTGAAGGCCCGCATCACATAGATGTCTCCGGAAGTTTTTTTCCCCTAGTAGCTTTTACAAATCTATGAATTGTAACATTTAACTTGTAGTTATTTTAACTTATAGTATAACTTATAGTTATACTCTTTCCCCCTTTTTGTCTTTGATTAATAGACATCACAGCATCTGGTTATTAGTTTATTTTGGCTGTTATTATTTGTTTAAGAGCTGCTTCTGAATGTGACTTTAAAGTGTCTATTAATGAGCTGACAAGTTCAGTCGAGTGTTAGATGAGAAAGCGCTGGGCTGCTTCTGGACAGTTCTGAAAACCACATTCTTAAATGTGACTTATACAAAATATATTACATGCTTGCACAGCTTTAATCATCTTTTTGCTAGCTTCATGACTTAACTTACCACGACATTGCAAGCACTCAGTTTATTTTGTGCTTTAAAATCTAATATCCTTGTGCATGCAACTAAAGAGCGCGCGCTGCGAGCACAGTACCATGTCTGAAACGTCTTTGGTTGGATCCGGTTGTAAAAACATTCTGCGACTGAATGAATGCACTTCTCCTCAAGAGGAAAAGTGACAGAAGAAGCTGTTGAGAGTGAGGTGGCCAACCCAAGCCCCACCCCTGCGTTAATTGCTTTAAATATTTTTAGCGCATTAATCTGAAAAAAAAAAAAACATTTGCATTCGTTAATGGGATAATTTTGACACCACTAGTAAACATTTAAAATTCTCATTTATATATTCTAAGAGCCATTGCAAATTTAGCAACAATCAGCTGGATGTACACCTGCTTTTAAAATCATTGTTATTTATACTTGGTATTTTGCTCTCTGGGCCCTGAGCAAATGTGATAAAGCTGTTCATACACGATAATGCTTACATGCAGATTTATTACTGTGACACAAACAAGCTGCCCGACCACCACTGCTGCTAGAAGAGCTTATGCGGAAGTTCTGCAGGGTCAAACTATTTGCAAAGTGCAAAAAGGAAATTAGCAAACAGGAAATGAGTTAATATTTATGGTAGCTCAGTTCTTGTTTTCTACCTTATATGTCAAGTCTGAGAGAGAATGAAAGTAGTTTTGAACTAGAGGGAGAGAGAGATGGTGACTGTCAACTCCTCATGATTGTGATTAATGATGATATATCAAAGATGCATGAAGATAATGTGAAAATCAATTACATATTAGTCAATAATATAATTTTCAGTGCTTTGATATTTCATCAGTCATGCCCTCTTTCATCTCATCTCCTCTCCTCTCTTCTTCTGTCCTTAATTGGTCATAATTCTTCTTCAGTGTGTAAGTCTGAACTCTGCACACAACTGATGAGGAAATGTAATTTGTTAGATTTCATTTATATATAAATTTGCCACTAGGTTATCCTTGACATGGTTTCTTATATTATATTTTATACTTAAAGGTTATGCTATCTACTGATGAAAAAAAGTTCAAAGGAACATAGTTCTGTTTTGGTATCAAAGAAGGCTTACAGATGGGGTTATATTTTAAATGTTTTTTTAATCTCTTGTCATATATTGATTTCCTTCCAGCACAAGGCAAGATGACTTCTTCATACTTCACGAGAATGAGTATGACAGTCTTCTGGAGTCCACATTTAAGACAGAGTTCCTCAGTCTGCTTTGTAAGCGTTACGAGGAGCAGACTCGAAACAAACTCTCTCTGTCCTTCAACGACAGGTGCTGATAACTCTTTATCTCTTATTCATAGCATTAGACTCATTCCAGTACAGAACATTAAAGGTGCCATAGAATGCATTGACAGAATATTTTTAATTGTTTTGATATGTACATAGAAGGTATGTAGCTTAGGTAAGGGGAAAAAATGCCCAGAAATGGTTTTAGAGGTCCATTTACAACCCTAGAATTTGACCCTAGAATGAAACAGTTGGTTTTTGCCTTATTTGGAAGGTTCGTGAATAGTAATGAGGAGGTCTGCTCTGATTGGCTGTTTCTCATTTCAGTAGCACGGTATATGCAAATGTGGTGAGCGTAACTATTACGCCTCTAGACTGTTAACAGTCTGTGCTGTGTTGGAATTTGACCTTTTTTCAGTCGTCTTTTGCAAACACTTGATTTCTATAAGAAGTAGGAAACAATGGTGTTTGAGAGTCACAGTATGTTATGTCCATGTACTGAACTGTTATTATTCATCCATGCCAAGGTACATTCAGTTTTCCATTCTATGGCACCTTTAATGAATTCTATTGATTTGTTCAGGCTGGAGTTCCGAGTGAAGAAGGAGGGCTGGGGAGGAGGCAGCACGCGTATGGTGGTTGTCCAGAGGGGACAGACTGATTTAGCCGTTATCAAACCTGGAGGAAAGACTCTTTCTATCTCAATAGGAGATGGACTACCAAAGACATCCAGTACGTGGGATGGCTAGATAAATAAAGAGAGTCAGCAGTGACAGAAAAACAGTTCACTGCATGTACTTTTTGTTTTTCTCCAGAGCCTACCAGGAAAGGCATGCCACAGAGTCATGGAGGAAGAAACCAGCCACGACAGAGAGGTAGAACAAGTCAACTGAAACTGCTGTGTTGAACCATGTGGATACATTTTTATTCACTCTATATTTAATGAAATACGATATAATTTTTAACAGGGGGCCATCAGAATGGGGCAGCACAGTTTGCCCGGGGTGGTGCTCAACAGTACCATCAGCCGCAGCAGCAGAGGGAAGCAACATACTCCACTCCGATGAGGAACCCTCCACCCAGCAGTGCTCTTCCTAAACTGGGATCACAGAAGAATCAAAGAGGCTCCAGGCCAGCCCAGAATCAGCCCACAAACCTTGACTTCCTCAATGTGCCTGATCAGGGCATGTCAGGGTAAGAGAACACACACAGAAAGAAAGAAAAATCTCAAATCCAGTTTTTGTCAATTTTAAACCACCTAAAATTTTCTAGGATGCAGCGGAAAAGGAGCATCAGCCAACGGCCTCCACCGGCCCCCTCTAGCCGCCCAAAACCTCAGCCCAGACCGCAGGGCCCTCGCTGCAGAGCGCTTTACCAGTATTTTGGCCAAGATGTGGATGAAATTAGCTTTGATGTCAATGACATCATAGACCTTATCAATGAAGGTGAGACTTGGAAATAACAATATTGAGAATTCGATTTAATTGGATGTTGAATTGTTTCTAATGTTCCTCTGGATTTCCTGTAGATCCGTCAGGGTGGTGGCGAGGGCGGATTCATGGGAAGGAGGGTCTCTTTCCTGGGAACTACGTTGAGAAGATCTGACCTGATGAACCTCCATCATGACTTTTGACCTTTAACCTCAACTAGATCATGGAATCTCTGGGAATTTCCACTCAAGCCAGTGATGAGATCAGTGACTTGTCACCATTTTGTAATATTTTTCCTGAATTTTGAATGAAAGGTTTTTTTTGTTTTTTTTAACGGATGTGTTAAACAGATTTGTTGGTAGTTTTCAAGAGAGCACTGTTTACAAAGACTCTGCACTGTCCACAAATGACCACTTGACTGTGCTGTTGTGCAGTTAAAAAAAAAAATCAAAATCAGTTTCTTTTTTAAAAGGGAAAAGCAATAATCACAGCCTTTTCTTTAATTCACGTCTAATTTCCTGAAAACTATATGTAAAAAAAGAAACATTTTCTATACATCATTTTTTTAAATGCTTTTTATCTTTAAGTAAAATCCTTAAATCATAAAAAGTATACATTGATGTCTGATACTATCAGTATTAAAGAGAGCTTTGTTTAAAATTTTCAGTTCTGTTCTATATTAAATTTAAATCATATCCTGAGAACAATCTATCTATGTATCTATCCATGCTGCATTCGCCTGATGTGACAATTGTTTAAAATTCTTTTTCTTCCTCATTAATATACACTCCGTAACTCATAATGTCAAATGTCTATAAACTTATGGAAAAAATAAAACAACAACAACACTGAAATTGCATTTACATAAGTATTCAGACACTATACTCAGTACTTACTTGAAGTACTGGATTGGGGGGGTTTCTGCCACTCTTCTTTGCAAATCCTGTCAAGCTTGGTCAGGTTGCATGGAGAACATCAGTGGGCAGCCATTTTCACATCTCTCCAGAAATGTTTGATAGGGTACGAGTCAGGGCTCTGGCTGAGCCACTCTAGGACATTCGCAGAGTTGTACCCAAGACACTCATTTGTTGCCTTGGCTGTGTGCTTGGGGTCAATGTCAAGTTTAGAATGTGAACCTTCAGCCCAGTCTGAGGTCCTAAGTGCTATGGAGCAGGTTTTCGTTGAGGATAGCTCTGTACTTTGTTCCCCTCAGCTTTCCCTTTACCCCTGACCAGTCTCCCAGCTCCATGGCATGAGGCTTTACATTTGGGATGGTACTCTGCACGTGCACCAGCAGAGCTGGTTTCCTACAAACATGATGCTTAGAATTGAGGTTCATAAGACCCGATAATCTTGTTTCTCAGAGTGTGAGCACCCTTTACCTGCTGTTTTGCAAGTTCCAAGTGGGTTTTCATGTGTTATCAGAGGATTTTGTTTTTTGTCAGGCCGACAAAAAGCCCAGATTGGTGTATTGTAGTAATGTTTGTCCTTCTGTAGGTTTTTTTATCTCCATATATGATCGTGTCACCAGTCGAGACAAGGCCCTTCTCCATCAATTGCTCAGTTTTGCAGCCAGCCCTTAGAAGAGTCCTGGTTGTGGCAAATTCCTTCCATTTAAGAATTATGGAAACCACTGTATTCTTGGGAACCTTCAGTGCAGGAGAAAGTTTTGTGTAGCCTTCCTCCGATCCTTACCTCTATACAATCCTGACTCTGAACACTGCAGGTACTACCTTTTACCTCATGGCTTGGTTTTCGTTCTGATATGTATTGTCAGCTGCAAGGCATTTTATAGAGAGGTATGTGCCTTTCCAAATCATGTTCAATCAGTTAAATTTACCACATGTAGACTCCAAGTGTAGAATCATCTCAGCAATAATCAAGAGAAATCGGCGGCACTTGAACTAAATTTCAAGTCTTGTTTCAAAGGGTCTGAATACTTGTGTAAATGTGATATGTACGTTTTTCTCTTTAAGCCTAAATTACTTTACAATGTAGATGTGTTTTTTCCCTGTTATTTTTCCCCCTTGTCTAATTGCTATGGTACACACATTTGATGTGATATTTGGTTTGGATTTGCAGTTGAATAGAGATTAGCCCCTGGCTCAGAAGGTGAATGACAGAAAAACGTGTTCTTCACAGGTGGGTGGGAGGACTGGTTAAGCAGGTGAGTTCAGACTGAAAGTTTTCTCCCTGACAGGTGCACAGAGACGCTACAACAAGAGGCATTATGAGAGTCGGTTTTCATTTTCCATGCAAAACATCGCAGCAGTTTCATCTATATGTTCATCTGGGTTAAAAATAGATATTTGATAGGAAATGTGTACAGGACAAAATAACTAGGTAACCGGAAACAAAAATACATGTTACTGCTTTAAAATGATTAATATTGAATCTCCCTGAACAGCTTGATTCTGCAGTCATGTTTTCTTTTTTAACATCAGACGACAGTAGAATATTCTCTCACCACCTTTGTATGCTTGTTTTTAAATCTTTTTTTTTATTTTTTATCTTGGTGTCTGTTTTATTGAATTTAATTTTATTAGTTATATTTATTTGTATAGTGGTTTTTAACAATAAATTATTATTCCAAAGCAGCCCATAGAAAATAGAGCCTCACAAACCTTCAGTGAACATGCCAAAGGTGACAGTCACAAAAACTAAATGAGGGTGAAACCTTGGGGAAAACTAGGCCCAACAGAGCGAGGTACACTGCCTCTGGCTGATAAGTATTTAACTAATATTTACAAAACTATAGTCATATTTATTACCACACAGTTGTCAGTTGACTAAATGGAATGTAGCCTCATAGAATTAAGATTTTACTTATATATTGCCATTTAATGGGGTGCGAAAAAAATAAATAACAAAAAATGAAAGGAAAAATACTGACAGTGAAAGAAATAGCCTTGTACAATAATTTAAATTTGTAATAAATTTTGTTCTTTAAAAAAGTAACAATTGTATACATGTAAACAGAGCAACAACGGTTTCCACCATGGTAACCCTTTGTAAGGGATGTGCTGTTTGAGGCCAACTTTTTCATTGTAACTAAGCTTAGGTGAAGGCATTAAATACAGAAACAGTATATATTTTGCGGTTAATAAGTTGAATGGACGTAAAATAGTCGTCAGGTGAGGTGCGGGTAAACTTTACCTCAGCTCGTTGAACTTGTGCTGCAGCTCGTGCTGGAGGCGGGCGCGTGTAAAAGCGTTTCAGTTGTGCCCGCATAACGAGCTGACAGCTTCACTATACACTGACACAATGAGGAATGTTAGAGTCCGCTCGGTTTCACCTGAACTCTCCAGGTGATGTCACAACGCGAGACCCGAGTAACAGGATCGGGGACATTTCTCCCCTACTTAAACCTGACACATGGAGCGCGCCGCTGTGGATGCGTTTTGGAGAGGTAAGGGATAGTTTATTGCTTTTTATCTGAACGGCTGATCGTTAGGTTTTTATCGATTTGAGAGAGTTTATATAAGATAAGCATGGTAGTCATACGCGTTTCGGTTATTGTAGTGTTTGTTTGCTTTCTCTGTATGTATGTGCTGTGCTCCCCTACCAATTAATTCATTATCCAGAGGATTGACTTTTCCCGGGTGAATGATCCGTGCTCTGCGGGGTAATGATACACGTACAAGACCACATCCCGTGGTTAAATATCCTGTTGGTTTTAAGATATTGCTCAGGTAGTCTACAAGCCTGTTTAAATAATTATTGATTTAAAACGACAAACATGTCGTTATACACTGTAAGCAGTAAAATTCAAATCAACAAAGATAAATTTTTAAATAATTGACATATTGACTAACTGAAAACATTGTGAGCTCAGAAACGGTCACCCGGTGTTTAGTATGGCAACAATAAATGCGGGTTGTTGGGTCACCGGAAGTAATTTTATTACACTTGCATGCAAAACCTGCTTAGACAAGAGAAACCTGTCAGTCTTGGCTTATTAATTTACAATAGAACGGATTTTGAATTATCCGACTGAGTCGAATCTTTTGATCTGCTCACTAAAAAGTTTCATTTTGTGTGACTTGAACGAGTCATTGAATCACTTGTTCGTTAAAAACCAAATAAACCAGGTTTGTTTCAATTAGTTTGACTCATTGTAAGTTGATTTGGTTCAAAATAATCTACACTAATTTAAATAAGCCTGGCTTATTTACTTGTTTTATGGAACAGGCCCAGGTAACGTAAGACAGTAAATGATAGTGAAAAAAATGTAAAGTGGTCAAGATGGTTTTTTTTTTTTTTTTTTTTTTTGTTCTCAAACAATGAATCGTGAATAATCTCATCCAAAATAAAAGTTTGAATTACATAATATATGTGTACTGTGTATATGTATTTGTTTTGTATATATAAATAGACACACACACATTTCTTAAATATTTAAGAAAAAGTGATGTTTTTGTATAAAATGTATATTTATTTATAGCCTAGTATAAATTTCATAAATATAAAACATTCTTTTAATGTATAGGCCTATATGTATATGCTGTTATATAGGGTAGTCATAATAAATAAAGAAACAGTACACAAATCTATTATGTAAGCACAAACTTTTATTTTGGATGTGATTAATCTTGTTGTTTGAGAGGCTGCAAAAAGTTGAGTTCAAAAGTTTACACAGAATGCATTTTTGCATTCCACTTTATTGCTTTTCTATGATGTGACTCTACATAAACATTAAATGTATGTTTAACCATTGCATTCTCGTCTTTTTCTTTGTCAGCAACTTGCGGATTAAACACTCTCTCTTTCTCTCAGGGATCCCGTCATTCCCATCCTTTGACAAAATGGCAGGTGTGTTTGCTTACGAGAGCTCTGAAGTGGACTGGTGTGAGGACAACTATAAACATTCAGAGAATGTTGTGGAATATTTCAACACGGTACGAACATAACAGATGAGCCTCAAATCCCTTTCACATTCTAGTCACTATGAATCACTCTCAGTCCGGCCATTAACACTAGAAGGGTCCTGTTCAAGACACTGTTAAATGTTAACTACGCTAATTGCTGCAGACTCCATATGATAATGCTCAAAGTGCCATGGTTTCATCCAGAAACTACACCCACAGTGACTCAGGCACAATGTTACACCTATCCATGTGCTTAACGGAAACTAAATCCAGTACAGTTCAGCCCAGTCAATCTTCATTTGTGATCCTACACTTGTTAAAACTACTTACTACAAAATGTGTAGGGTTTGAGTTTGTGTTTCTGTCTGATTCACACTAATATGTGTTTTTTGCCCCTTTCAGATGAGCAGTTTTATATTCTTTGTGGTCTCACCCATAATGCTTTACTTGCTACACCCATATGCCAAGGAAAGAAACCTGGCTGTGCACCTGGTTTGGATCATGATGGTCTTTGTAGGTAAGTGTGACTGTTCAAACTGTAAGGGGTTGTGGCATTAACAATCCAGGAGAGGGCAGTATGGCTTAATAGCAAGGTCAAATTTTTAGATTATGTTTAGATCATATAAATGACGTTGAAGAAATGCGTTTTTGGCAATAAAGTGTGGGTCTAAATGAGCTGCAAATGGCTGGTAACTTTAACAAAACTGAGTTTACATTGGAAATCAATAGACTAGAAATAAATTTTTTTTTAAAAAATCTGTATTTTTCAATGCACACACTGAATGAGCTGGCTATGTAGATAAATGTTTCAAAGCAAAGCAAAATTGGGAAAACATGCAAAAATCGTGTTTTGCTTATACCACTTTGCTGTTGCCTTAATAAATCAGCTTTTATGGTATTTACATGACCTTACTTCTTAAAGTCAACTTTAATTGTATTCACATCCCTTATGACCATGGTCCGTTTCTTTCTCTTCAGGTATCTTCTCCATGTATTTTCACATGACTCTGAGTTTTATGGGCCAGATGCTAGATGAGCTGTCAATCCTGTGGGTCTTGGCTCTTGGCTACTCCCTGTGGTTCCCGCGCAGACACTTCCCCTCTTTTATTAAGGACAGGTAGAAAATCCTACATAGTCTGTTTCTATGTAACGGCATGAACTTGTCTTCATCCTCTAGAAAAGCAATGTCTTCAGTTCTGTAAAAATGCCGCAATTAAAGGATCCATTTACAGTCCTTAGATTGTGTAACCGTAACCCTGGTTAACTTGCAGCATGATCTCGCTGTGGGAGAGATGCTTTCCACAGCTTTCTCAGTGGGGTCCAACCAGCCTTATATTAATATTTAAATGGTTGCTATCTAGAGAAAATGTAGTTTTAAACCAAGAAAAAATATGGGGGTGGGGGTGGTCAGTATTTTTTTTTTTTAAGTATAAATTAATAGTTCATTATATTAAGAAATATTTATTTATTTTAAATAAACTGTCAATTCTGAAAAAAATCACTGTTTCCAAAATATTAACCAGCAACTGTTTTCATCACTGATAATAATGAGAGATGTTTTTTGAGCAGCAAATCAGCATTTCTGAAGGATCATGAGACAGTAGTAATGTTGCAAAAATAAGGAATAAGGAATAGGAATAAATTACGTTTTAATAAAATAAAAAAGGTTACAGTTTTACTGTATTTCTGATCTGAAATGCTTGGTGAGCATGAGACTTGGCTGTCAGTGGAGAAAGATTTCATACCGGACACTCTTTATTCTAAAGTTTGGTCTGTATTTCTCTGTTTTGTTCTTTTTCAGGAAATCCTTCTGTCATATGGTCTTAATCATCACTGTCATAAGCACTGTATCCTCTTTTGTCAAACCCACAGCCAATGCCTACGCTCTCAACTGCTTCGCCATCCATATCCTCTACTCTCTGTTTGTGCAATTAAGGAGGTAAAGTGTGCATTCATTCAGATGTTGCTTTAGTTACTGTTACTATCCACGTTAAGACTATAAAGGCTAAGATCTTTTTCTTGTTTTTCTGTCTTGCTTATTTCATTAAAAACGTGTCTATTTCTCAACAGTTGCACAGATGAGAGAGTGCTGCGCCTGGCCTGGGCGTCCATTGGCCTGTGGGTTCTGGCTATCTCCTGCTGGATTAGTGATCGCTTTGGCTGCAGCTTCTGGCAGAAACTGGACTTCTGTTATCTGCACGGTATCTGGTGAGTGAGCCATGATATCCCGCTGTATGTTGAGCACATTTTAAACCCAAAGCCTACAAAGTCATATTTGATGAACTAAATTATAAGACATCTGAATGATCATTTTTGTGTACTCGTATGCCTATCCCTGTTGTCTGATTGAGGGATTCAGACAACAGGGATAGGCATGCATATATATATATATATATATATATATATATATATATATATCAATGTATATGT
>JAUCMS010000145.1:8061251-8073544 GCA_032357445.1 Enteromius radiatus | reverse complement strand
ATATATATATATATATGAATGTATATGTGTATGGATGTCCATCTTAAGGCTGTGGTCAATGTGTCTTTTTACTGTGAAATCTTTTTCTCTACCCCTCTGTTCAGGCACATTCTGATTGTGGTGGCGACAGCTTATGCTAGTACTTTGATCGCTTACCTGGACGCTAGTCTGGAGATCCCTTATTCCCTACCCGACCTGCAGTACTGGCCACAGAATAACTGGTCCATTGGGCTTCCTTACATAGTCCTCAGAGGCACCACAAAGACACAGAAAAGATGCTAACAGGCATGTTTAAAGCTTGGTGTAACGCTGATTCAGGACCAGCCTTTACATTTCCAAAATGATGAATACATTTATATGGGCAGGAAGGAGCTGATCCTAGATCAGACACTGTACGTTATGTGAACTTTGAAGAGAAACTTGTAATCTGAGACGAATGCTGTGCTGAATTGTTGCAGTTTCTGGAGCTTTCTTCATATTTTTCACAGAACCAGAAACTGAAGTGTGCGTGCGTGTGTGTGTGTGTGTGTGAATGTTTCTAAGCAAGTAACTGTTCATATTCTCATCTTTACAAACAACGTGGTGTTGTTTTGTGAAAATGAATATTTGCACTGTTGTAACAATATTGAATGTATGCACAAAACATTCTGTATTTTACTTGAATTACTCTATATGAATCCAAGGCTTTCTAACTGAGAAAATTGTCCTAAACAACTGCTCTATTCATGGGTGAAACTTGAATACTAATTGTAAAAGAAAATGACAATGTTCGATTTGTAGTCTGTTCAGAGGATTGAAAATCATGCTGCCTGTTTGATGTGAGATGTCACTTTCTGAAATGATTTTCCCACAGCAAATGGTGCAAACGTTTGTTTACAAATGTAATAACTGGGATTATGTATTATTCTGGTGAGGCATTTTTAAATCTTATGTTATTTTATTGTATGTTTCTGTTAAAACAAATGTATAAACTTATATATTATATATATAATATATTCTAAATCTATATACTGTGTTTTAACTTCTTTTCTCCACCTAAATGTAAATGAAACTGTGGATATTGATGATGGTGTATTGTTCAATGACATCACTGTGGAAAGTCACTTGTGTGACATAAATTAATGATTTGTGGATTGTTTTTATATAAATTATGATTGCTGGGACATGCATTTGATGTGATTTCATTTATTTAACCACCATAAGACACCAAACTAAACCTATGATGCTGCTGCTTGTTTTGTGCTTTATACAGAAAACAAAGAAAAAGGGTTCATCTGCAAGTTATTGATACTTTTATGTTCTTTCTTACACAACGCCATCACATGTATATCTTAGGTGCTTCATCAACTGCAACACTTCAGCCTATATCTTTACAGTTGTGACTTAAAAATATGACTTATGATATAAAGCAAGGTATTAAAAATGGAAGCTCTTTGGGTATATTAGTGTTTGTAAGTGATTTTAATTTAATATGACTACCAAAAAAAAAACATTCTTGACAATAACTTGATTGCTTGCTTTATTTGTAAAGTTGAACTAAAATATTTTTTTGTGAGTTATGTCCTCCAAACTAAAATTGTAATCATGACATTTAATTTTTTAGTATTTTAGAACTGTGTTACAGTTTAAATTAACCTATTAAAATCCACTGTGACAACATGCCCGGCTATTGGGTCAGTGTGCTTTATTTTAGCCAAGACTTTATTACTGCCTATTCAGCAAAGATACAATATATACTATGGTATAAAGTGTGACAACTAGCCCCAGTCACCCATATATTAAATTAGTGTTTCGAATGGCAAGTAAAATCACTAAGCATTAATTATTTATTGTAATCCCCCTAATTAAACACAGAGAACAGAGGCATGCCCTCAACCAACCAATCACAACACAGCTGTGCGTAACTTGCTCTGTTTTCAAAGACAAAATTGAAAATGATTCATGGAAAAATAACAGAATGCTAAGCAGCTCTACTAGACTGCAAAAACAAAAACATCCTATCTGTTCGGCTAATCTCTAATTATTACCTACCAGTACAGGCAGCCCGTGGGAAGTCCCGCCCAACACGCTTCGCGATTGGCTGGCCGGCGTAAAGCGCATCCTAGACGGCATCCGATTGGTCACAATCGCTTTCTGTTTTGGTTGCATGCCAGAGGTCCGGAGAGGGGAGGGGAACCGTCTAGTTTCCGGTTTTGGGCTGGAATTGACACACAATGAGGAGTCGGGAGCAGCCGCTCAAAAGCTTTCTGTAAATAAACAGGACCTTCATCAGGCCGGCGAACTATGGAGAATCAGGTAGAGTATGAAACGCTTTTGCTGTTGCATGGAGTGAAGTCAACTTTTGTAAGCACGCGCTTAGAGAAATCCACCATTGCAACTGAAATGTGGACACTTGGGGCTCGTGAAAGCAGCGGATCGGACCCATATAACCCCCTCCCTCCTCCCTCCTCTCAGCTATCTGACTCGAGCTGGCCACGCATATTAAAGCTACATCGGTATTTGGGGACATCAGCTCAGCCTAAAGGGCTGGATGCGTGCGCCAGCTTTTGCAGCGGGCAAGTCGTGCGTGCAGCAGCAGGAGAAACACAAAGGAGAGTGTTTTTGTCCTGTGCTTCTCTGGCCCGGGAGTCACTACAGTCTGCGGCTTTTATTAGAGGAAATGAGGAACATGCATTTTTATGCACTAGTGTTCCTGACTGAGGGCTGAGGGCATTGCACAGGTCTGCTCTGAGGGTGGGGGTTCCTGATGGGCTCCTGAAGCGGGAATCTGTCTTCTTCCAAGGCTAATTAATTGCCCTTTTTATGCAATATGATTTATGAGCAGCAGCAGTGATCATATGCTGTAGATGAATATCATTGCATTAACATGCTGGCTATTTTTTACACCTTCTGCCTTGTGGCTGTGGTCTGCAGTAGGTTAATTGCATTTGCTGCTACAAAATATTATGAACTGTTTAATATTAATTTGTATTAATTATTTATATTATATTACAAACTATTTTGTTATTATACCAGTTTACAATGCAACAGCAAAAATTGCAATGGTATTATGACTTGTGTCTGCTATTTTAAATTGCGATTTTATTACATGTTATTACATGTTTAAAAAAAAAAAAAAAAAAATATATATATATATATATATATATTTTATAACATCTCTAAAATAAGCTACCACACGTTAGTACTGTCTTAACAAAGCTGCCTATATGTACAGAAAAATATTTTTTCCTCCACTTTTTGCGGCTTATAGTTTTATTATTTAATATTAATGAGCTGTTTATCCAGATAATACTTCCATTATTGGTTCAGTTGTATTGTTTTTGTCCTGTTAACTTGCTTGATCCAGCTTTAGTCTACTAATTTAGCTAGATACATATGCATGAAGACAAATCTCAAAGCAAAATAGCTCAATTTAATTACAAATCATGTGAATAATTATTTCATGTGAATTTAGAAAGAATAGTTGTAAACTTCAGTTTTGTCCCTCCTCCTTAAGTAATGAAAGATTTTCTTGAAACAGAGTTGGTGTGCTTGTTTCATTCATTCATGTTTTCCAAGCTGGATCTTTGACAACAGCATTGCAGCAACTCTTCAGAGACTTGTTGTTTTGTCGTTTGCCTGTTGGCTTCCACGTGACCTGCTTGTATTTTTACCGTGCTTGACTGATAATCTGTATCATAGCAGTGACCTGAGAGAAATCCAGTCCGCCACTTTTGTGTTTTCTAACAAAACGTGATGTGGGTGAGTGTGTCTTGTGAGACCAGGAGCCAGCAGTGTTTGCCTGTCCTTCTGTTTAATCTACTCCTTTTCAAAAAGGCCTTTTGATCTTTTTACCCCCCCTTCACCGGGATTAACGTGGTCATGTGTTGAACCTCTTATTGTGTACATCTCCTGTCTGTCCCATATCGTCTTCATATTCGGGTGGTCATGTTCCTCTCAGGCGGGGTGGTGGAACAACCTTTAATGTCGGTAGCATTTGTAATCGTTACCTAAGGCAAGCTGCTGTTGCTGTGACAAATTACAAATGGCAAGTTCTGGAAAAAGAGTGGACTGAAGCTGTGTGGTTCTTGCCGTAGAGGGTAGCCAGGCTTTTGTCTCGCTGTCTGTCTATATATGTGACTCGGCTGGGGCTTGTGGGTGAGTGAATGAGAGATGGACTCAGGGGTTATTCTGATGCCTGGCAGCGTCGGGGTCTGGCTGGTAGCTTTTGGCATTGGAGAAGTGGGAGTGTTGGCCAAGGCAGAGAGTTAAAGTGCATTATGGTGACAGGCCAGAAGGCGGCCAATAAGATTTTCCTTCCACTCATCCTTATGCTAACAATCTTTCAGAAAAGTCAAAAAAAGCACATCTCAGTCTTGTTCTTTATTCTGGTTCTTCAATGTCCACTAGTTCAGGGACTCGACAGCAGCTGAGCATCTCTGGGCACCTGAAGCCGGTCTGGCCCGTCTCCACCCTGTGTGGGCAGTGTTCATTTTTCCTGGCTGCTTTTCAAGGAATTCCCTTGATGGCTTTTTCTGGCCATTTGGCAGAACCAGCCGATGCTACAGATGATTAGCTTGAGCATGTGTATGAAAGGTATTCTTACTTAGATTTTGGTACCTAGAGGCCTCTTCTCTGCTATATTGATAGCAGTTTTCATCTGTATGAATTCATTCAGTTAAAATGGTCTTCTTACAAAGAAAATAGCCTACAGCTTAATGATTTATCAACGTGATCTAATCCTCAAGGACATATAAAATTTTTTTAGTATTACACAAAATTCCTAAAAAGCCCCATTAGGCTACAAAAAAATAATTTCTTAATATGAAAATATGTGATTCATATTTTAAAGTGAAAACATGCAATCAACATTTAAAATACAAATATATATATATAAATATTAATTATTTAATTTATATTTTTGATGAATTTCTGATTTCTTAAAATATTTTTAGAATCCATACCATAATGGAATAGATACATATGGGGTAGGTAATTAAAAATAAAGTATCTTGTGCTCTCCAAGGCTGTGGCTATTTGATCAAAAATACATTAATATTGTAAAATGATAATAACATTTAAAACTGTTTTCAAATTATTGCATGTAAATTATAGTAAAGTAATGCAATTTAATCCTGTGATGGCAAAACTGAATTATCAGAAGCTGTTACTTCAAAATTATATAGGTTTTTTCAATAGAATTATTATTATTATTATTTATTTATTTTTTTTCAAATATGCTCATTTTATGCTTAACATTATTACCCACTGTGATTATTAACTGTGACAGTTAATGCAGTCAATTAAACCGTGATTTATATCAGGATTCTTGAATGAATAAAAAGCTTTTTTAAATAAAATTTTGCAACAAAACAATTTTTTAACAAATATATGTAATACATTTTTATTATTAAAATCATATTTTACATTATATCGAATGGCAGATTTGTAGTGGCATATGTTTCATTACAATGAAAGTGTCCGCTGTCTCTTCTCTCCTGAACTTCATCTGAACTCTTTTAATTTAAGCATTTAATTAATATGTGTTTTGCTGTTTGCAGTGCACGGTTCAGGTAAAGCTTGAGCTGGGTCACCGAGCCCAGCTGAGGAAGAAGGTGACATCAGAGGGCTTCACCCACGACTGGATGGTGTTTGTGCGAGGCCCTGAGAACAGTGACATTCAGCACTTTGTGGATAAAGTTGTCTTCCGGCTGCATGAGAGCTTTCCTAAACCCAAAAGGGGTAAATTTCACAACTTCACAAATGAGATATCACACCCCTCACGGTTCAATCTTCAGAAACCAGCGTGTGAGAGATCCACACGACATGTTGCATATCATAAGGAGCAGTATGCTTCTTTCTTGTAATATTTATAGGCTGACTCAGTATTAAGGTTTTGGCTTTGTACCACATCAGCCTCTAGTACTTTGCTGTCGATACTAAATCAATATTGAAACCTACAAATAAACAGCCTCAGATGACTGAAGAAATGAAACTACTGTTAGCAGATTAAACATCAACCCGTTTCACTTCTCACATGTCTTGGGTTAACAGTGCCGGTCTAAGATCAAAGTTAGCTTTTTATATTCACATGATGAGGGTTTGGATAGAGGGATATTTTGAATATGTACCATTTATTTATTTTTTGTTGATATACAATCAGTTCTTTCACAGTGTTTCAGTGGGTCAAAACACTGATTCCAAGATTTGTTGGTGAAATGAATTTACAGTTAGTGAATATTAAATGGATCATGCAGAGGTTGCCTGGTAACCTTCCTGGAGTGTCCAGTCAAGTAATTTTAATAAATATTCATGGTTGTGTCTTCACCATAGTAGGATTCTCAATATTGGCAGCTTAACAGCATGCGCCTTTCAGCCAATCAGTTAGGCCTACTGAGCAAACATGACGTAACATAATTGATATTCATGAGCAAAGCCTTCATTTTTGTCTTTGTAAATGAAAGCTCCAATAAAAATGTGAAACCAAGGTATTCAAAGAATTATGAAACATTAAATCATATGTAATGATCTATAAATGGATGCAAAACTGTTCAAGTTTCAGTAAGATTGTTTTTATTGGAAATTCATTTATTCAGCACAGAAACATAAAGTTGATCAAAAGTGACAGTAACGACATTTGCAGCATAAGAAAAGATTTTTATATACGCTGTTCTTTTAAACTTTCCATTTAAGGAATCTTTACAAAAATATTAAGCAGCACAACTGTTTTAAACTTTGCCAAAAATAAGAAATGTTTCTGAATAATCATGTGACACAAAAGGCTGGAGCAATGACTGCTAAAAATGCAGTTTTCCATCACAGGAATAAATTACGTTTTAAAATATATTCAAATAAAAAAGTATTTATTTTAAGTTGTTACAATATTTCACAATATTACAGTTTTACTATATTTTTGATTCAATAAATGCAACCTTGGTGAGAATAACATGGTTCTTCTAAAATGTAAAAAAAAATTTGGGTGGCATCTATAAGTAGAAATAAGTTTTTTTATTTTCAAATTTTTTTACTGAAATGATTTGTCATTTTTTTCAAATGCAGTGTGTAAGGAGCCACCATACAAGGTTGAGGAGTCAGGATATGCTGGTTTTCTGATGCCCATAGAGGTCTACTTCAAAAACAAGGTAAGGTGTCTCTTATCCTGCAGCTCTGTTGCTGTTCTCTCTTGTTCTCAAGTTATTTCTATTTTTTCACATTTCACATTCATAACATCCTCTCTCTCTGTGACTCATCTGAGTATCAGCTTCTCTTCCTCTGTCTTGTCATTTGCGAACTTCCCCCCCATTGACATTAAACAGGCAACGTAAAGTAGAGTATGCAGAGGAGAGCGATTTGCCTCATGATCAGAGCAGTATAATGCGAAACAATTACACTCTCGTTTGCAAGCCCACCCGCTGACTCACAGGCTTGTGATGCGTATCTGTATTTGTCATATCTTGTCTGAAAAACATCCCCAACCTTCAGCGAGTCTTGTTTTTGTGAGTTGTTTTCAGTAACTCGCAGATTTCAGCATGCTGAGAGACGGAGATAAAAAGATGTGGAGAGGTGGAGAATGTGCATCTGGGGGTTTGATTTGTTGCTCCGATCTTTGCCTTTGAATCTTGAATGAACCTCTGGCTGTGCCGCCCATGAAAGAAGTACTAGAATCACTGCAGTTGCTGCTCTGTTGACTCACTTTAATTCTTGTCTTCAGTTGATCTGTAGTATGTGAGGAATTAATGGAATCACTCAATAATGCACTTTAAATACAGGAGGAGCCAAAGAAGGTGTGCTTCAATTACGACCTCTTCCTTAACCTGGAGGGAAACCCACCTGTCAATCACCTGCGCTGTGAGAAACTAACCTTCAATAACCCCACTCGTGACTTCCGTCGCAAGCTGGTGAAGGCTGGAGGGGTGAGTGGTGCATTGTGGGAAATGGAGTTGTTTGTTCACATTGTTACATTTTTGGTGAATGTGCTCTTATTTTTCGTTCACATTAGATCATGGTGGTCCCAGAGGGAGCAGAGGTGGTCCCTAAACCCAGCCCAGATTACCCAATGCTTCCAACCATCCCACTCTCTGCCTTTTCTGACCCTAAAAAGAGCAAGACTTCACAAGGATCAAAGGTGTGTGTGACGTTTTGTTGTCTTTCTTTTTGTACAAGGGGGTCCAAACTTCTGAGATTATATGAAAAAAACAGTATTTTTTTTTCTATTAAACTCAGGGGTGAAATGTTTTTTAGGATTTTTTAAATCGAAGCAAAAGGTTTAATTTAAAATTAACACATTTTTTCTTTTCTTTTTTTTTTTTTTTTTGTGAAAAGAAAAATTAAATTTTTTTTAGCAAGGATGCAATAATTTGATAGAAAAATTGAGAGCATGGACATTTATGATTTTACAGAAAAATTCCAAAGGCCTTTTCCATTGAACTTCCTATTTATCAATGGATTCTAAAAAGTGCATACATTTCAACAAAATATTAAGCAAATAGTTTTTAACATTGGTAATGATTTATAATATTTATCGAGCACCGAATCAGCATATTAAAATCATTTCTGAAGGATCATGTGACCCTGAAGAATGGCATAATTCAGCTGTGCCATCACAGGAATAACCTGCATTTTTATAATTTATTACAATATTTATATATACATTTTTATTTTTCATTTAAAAAATATATCACAATATTACAGTTTTACCTTATTTTATAAAATTTCTTCAAAAAAAAAAAACAATTTCGAACAGCAATTTTTCACTCAAAAGATGCTATTCTGAAAATATAAATTGTAATAAACAATTGATATGTGATAATAGTCTTTTAATAGGCATTAAGGGATCACAGCGTCTTCTGTTCTCTCTTTTGTTTACTTATAAGAAGCAGATTAGATCATTTCAGTAAGAATTAAGAGTCCGTTATGTAGGACATGTGTCATATCTCTATTAAATGACCTTCGCTTTATCATATCTGAGCACTGGTCCTTTGTCTGGGTCACTCTGCGGCATGTTTCATTAGTGCAGTAAAGAGGGTCAGCCGCTTGCTGCTGATTTACTGTGATCATCCAGAGCTGGACGTCTTCCAGCATCCCCATTATCCTTAACAGTCCTAATCTCAGCACAGCCTCATTAATACAGCACATGACCTTTGTCTGAAGGTCACACATGGGTTATATGATCGTAGTTAAGACAGGTTTTAATTGTTAGAGGTGTCCAACTCTATGCTTTATCCTAATAAGGAATCTGTTGACTGGTTGTATTTAATAGTGTGCAGTAAATGGTGACAGATGATAACAATATGGCACAGAATTATTATTATATTAATATTAATATTAGGGTTATACAATATGACATATTTTCTATAACACGAAATTGGATTATTATCCATGTCCAAAATTAAATACAGCGGTGTGTATCTTGACCAAAAACATGGTTATTCCTTGGTACTTTCTGTTACTTTTCTGTGAGTTTACACACTTAAAAAAAAAAAAGTTTTCTTAAGCTTATCAATGCTAAATTAATTTAATCAAAAATACAGTAAAACAATAATATTGTTAAATAATATTATAGTTCAAAATTCAAATTCAATTTGAATATATATTATATAGAGATTTTGTTTCATCAGCAGTTACTGCAGTCACTGTGACACTATTATTGTTCAAATGTCATTCTAATATGTTGATTTGGGAATCAAAAATAATGTATAATTCTATGTTCTAAAGTAGCTTAATATTGTACTGTTTATTTTTTTTCCTTTTAAGGATTTGAGTAGAAAATTCCAAGGAACAACATTGTAATATTTTGTAAACTTTTAAAACTTTAAATTTACATTTGATCACTTTAATGCATCCTTGCTGAACAAAAGTATTCATTTCTTAAAAATCTTACTATGACAAAATGCAGCTGAAAAGTTGCATTATTATTTTATAGTAAATTAAATTTCAATTAAAAAAAGTGAGATCAGGAATTCAAAACTATCTGTAATTTGCTGCAGTTATTTCTTGGATATGCCATTTAACTCGTGGGAATGGAGATATTTTTAATTGTTAACACTGTTTCTTTTCTGTAGGAGCCTAGTAAGGAGGGAAGCAAGGTGTCTAAATCCCACAAAATGGCCAAGGAACATCGAGAGCGGCCACGAAAAGACTCTGAGAGCAAAGCCACATCCAAAGGGGATGTTGAACGGGACGCCAGCAGCAAAAGTAGCCGTGACCCTTCCTCATCTTCATCTTCGTCATCTAAGAAAACCGAGATCAAAGTGAAAGACGAGAACAAAGTCGTGCCCAAAGCTGCTTTCAAGGAGCCCAAACTCACAGTGAAGGAGTCCAAAATGGAAGGCATGTCGCCTAAAGGAGGGGGGGCGGGGTCAGCGGGTGGTGGAGGGGGAGGTGTAGCGGCCGATGGAAAAGCACCCAGCAAACGACCTTCCAATGCGGAGTCACCCAAACCTAGTGTCAAGAAGCCAAAGAAGGGGGGTTCAGAGGGGTCAAAAGGCTCCAGCAGTGGGGGGTTCACCGGCACCTCCCCCCGAACTGCATCTTCCTCTACGGCCTCCTCGGGTTATGCCAATAAGAAGACCTCTAAAGAGAAGGGCCGCTGGGCCAAGGGCAAGTCAGAGGCCCAGGAGGTCAAGGAGTCCAAGAAGCCTCCGGAATCAGACGACTCCAACTCTGATGATGAGGCCTCGTCTAAGTCTGAGGTTAGGATTAAGCGATGATGTTTTGGATTTAAAATTTTTATTTTTTTTTTAAATGTAAACTGAAAATGTAATTATGTATACATAAATATGTGTGTGTGTGTGTGTATATATATATATATATATATATATAAATTAATTTATATAAATGCAAATATTTTCTATATATATATATATATATATATATATATATATATATATATGTATGCTTATCTGTGTGTATTTATATATACATAATAAATATTAATGGTACACATACATATGCGATTGCTTGACAGCACAATGACATTGTATTTTTTTCAATACAATGTATTTGTTTATTTATTTAAAATAAGTTAGGGGGTTTCAATTTTATTACAGTGTTAAATTTTAAAGTTATTACAATTTAATTAATTAATTATTGACAACTTCTGACCTAAAGCTGACATTGAAATAACCAAAATCTTTCATTAGTGTCCTGTCCGCTCCCTCCCACAGCAATCGGTACCTTCCAGCCAGTCTAATTCCAGCTCCAGCTCAGAGTCCAGCTCCGATTCAGACTTTGAGCCACAGCAGAAACAAGGCCAAGGTAGGATCTGCTCTTTTACTGCAGGGAGTGTCCTGATAAGAAGCAGTCAGATCCATAAATAGATTTCCCTACTACACTTAAACTCAAGGTTAACAGTCTGCTGCTTTTATCGATTACCGTGGTGAGGGTTAAGTAAGTGTCAGATCAAGAAAATTCCATTAAATAAAGGAATGATTGGCATTTATTTTATTTTGTAACTTCCAGTAAAACACAGAACATTGACTTAACTAATAAAGTAAGTTTTGATGAGAAATATTGTTTGTTGAACCAATGGCAGGTGCAAGATGTTTTAAGGAAATCTTTAATCACCTTTTAAAGTGGGATTTTGAAAGTTGAATGTTGCAGAAGCTCATTGTAGGCTTTGGTATTTAGGCCCGCTGCGTTCTATGGTGGCGAACCTCCAGTCGGAGGAGTCTGATGATGACGATAGCAGCTCAGACGAAGAGACGCCAGTCAAGAACAACCTGCCCAGTCGAGACTCCAGGTCATTCTCCCTCTTTCCTGTCAATGTTTGTTTAAGCAGGTCTTTCAGATGCTTTAAGTCCCTGTAATCAATGTTAGCAGAGGCGGAGAACGGATTTGTTTGCTCAGAGTAAACACTTCACTTCATACGCCTCTCTCTATTCTTCATCTCACTCAAGTGTTGCTGAGCTGCTTTGAAAGACTTATTTTTTGCGAGGCTGCAAGTGTGAGATGAATGGCAGAACTGGATTTTCTTTCAGTGTGTATTGTTTATTACAATTCTGTAAATTGAAATGTATTCATTCATTCATTAAAAGTATTAAGAAAATTTAAATAAATAGCTTATCTAAACAAGAAAAATAAAGATCATTTACTCTTTCTCACATTTATAAACCTTTATAAATCTTTCTTCCTATTTTGAAAAATGTTGCTGATTTTTGGAACTGTCAAATTGGAAATTGTGTTGTTAAAAAATTGTTGTAAAAAATTGGTAATGTGGTCAATAATGTGAAATATTTTTACTAGTGCTGGGCAACGATTAATCGCGATTAATCGCATCCAAAATAAAAGTTTTTCTTTACGTAATATATTTGTAT
>JAUCMS010000145.1:8045141-8061151 GCA_032357445.1 Enteromius radiatus | reverse complement strand
TATACAAATATATTATGTAAAGAAAAACTTTTATTTTGGATGCGATTAATCGCAATTAATCATTGCCCAGCACTAATTTTTACTATTTAAAAAATGTTTCTATTTGAATATATTCCGACTTTTCAGCATTATTACTTCACGTACATTACGTCACATGACCTTTCAGAACTTGTTCAGAATATGCTAATTTGCTGTTCAAGAAACATTCTTTCATTATTATTATTATTATTATCAACAGTAAAAAATTTTCAGGATTCTTAAAAAAAATAAAAATAAATAAATAAAGTATATATATATATATAATAGATATTTTTTAAGGTAAAGGAAACTACAGAAATTAATACATTTATTTAGCAATGATGCTTTAAATTGATCAAAAGTGATAAAGACAATGTTAAACATTTTTCAGATAAATGATGTTCTACTGAACTTTCTGTTCATCAAAGGAACCTGAAAAAATTGTACTCAGCTATTTTCAATATAGTTATAATAATAATAATATTGTTTTTTTAAGCAAATCAGAATATTACAATGATTTCTGAAGGATAATGTGACTGAAGTAATGCAAGTAACAATTCAGCTTTGAAATCACAAGAATAAATTATATTTTAAAAGTTCAAATAGAAAGCAGTTATTTTACATAGTAAAAATATTTCTAAATTTGACTGTTTTTGCTCTACTTTGGGTCAAATAAATGCAGGCTTAGTGAAAAGAAACATTAACATTAAAAACATTAAAAAGCTCCCTGTTGAAAAATGTTTGAGTGATAGAGTATACAACAAAATTAAGACAATTTGCTTGGTTAATTCTTTAATTTTCTCACAGAGTTAAACTCTTTGATGTTTGCTTTTCACAGGCTGAGTTTAGACAGCGAGAGTGACTGCAGCGACGGGCCGCAGCGTCCCAGTCGAGACCCACCACCTCAGCCACCGAAACACAGCACCACCAACAACAAGGTGAACTGATACTCAGGATTGTGGCGGCTTCTTGTTAAGCCTTGACAGTCATCCAATTGGTGTGTTTATTCATTCAGTCATGCCGATCATTCAGTTTGCGACACACACGGTTTTGCTCTTTTGTAACTTGATTGTCGACTGTCGGATGATGGATGATTGGCATTAGTTCTTGGATTACGCTGCACCCAGTGCTGAAATGGGGTGGCGACACGCAGCCATTTGATCCACTGACTATGGAATGCTGTTTAACTGGGTGCTGCCAGTCAGATCACTGGGATTTGGAGCGGCGCTTCAGGCACTGGTCCAGTCTTAATGGAAAAACACTGTGATAGATCAATGTCTTGGTTACTTATTCTTTAAACCTCCGCTTTAGTCCATCTGTATGATTTTTTTCTTTCTTTTCTCCATCTTGTTCCTTTCCTCTCTGTTTTCTTTTGTCTGTCTGTCATACAGGTGTCAGGCAGAAAGAGTCCAGACCCTTGTTTACGACAAGAAAAGGTCCTGAAGAAGGGATACGACAAGGTAGGAAGGGTAAATCAAACTTTTAAATTTTTTATCTCTCACTCCCATCATTGATGATTTTGATCCAACTTTCAAAACCTTGCTTTGCAATCTCCTGCCCACATATGTGACCCTGGACCAAAAAAACTGTCTATTGTAGCAATAGCCAAAATGACATTGTATGGGTCGAAATTATAGATTTTTTTTTTTACGTGCCAAAAATAATTAGAATTAAGTATGTTTCATGAAGATATAAGTTCATCTGGACAGCAAGTGATTTTCTCAGTATTTTGCTTTTTTTTTTTTCTTTTGCACATTCAGATTCAAGATTTTCCAAAGGTGTATCAATGGAAATCTTATTTATTTAGCTTTCGGATGATGTATAAATCTCAATTTAAAAAATGTACACTTCTGACTGGTTTTGTGGTCCATGGTCACATATGTGCCCTCTTAAAGGAAATGACACTATTTTTCCAACTATTTTTAAACAGTTTTTCCGTTTTTAAATCCATTCAGCTGATCTCCAGGTCTGGCAGTAGCTCTTTTAGCTGCAGCTTAGCATAGTTGAATATGATTAGACCAGCCCATTAGCATCTCACTCAAAAAATGACCAAAGAGGTTCTGTATTTTTCCTATTTAAAACTCGTCTTTTCTGTAGTTACATCATGTACTAACACTGATGGAAAATGAAAAGTTGAGATTTTCTAGGCCAGTATGGTTCCGACGTAATAATCAAGAAACTTTCCTGCTGTAGCATGGGTGCAGAAGGCGCAATATTACGGAACGCCTGAATAGTCCCCAACATACATTCATGTTCTCATGAATCTATTATTTGTTCCTGGTCATGTAATTGTGGCTAAGCAAAGTTAATTTAATTAACTTTAATTAAGCTTAATTTTATATATTTACTTTTTATATATATATATATATATAAGCTTTTTATACTTATACTTTTATAATGGCTATTATTCATTAAAACTATCAATCAACTAAAGAGCTTTTTGCACCCACAAGTAAAGGTAGTAAGGGAGCTGAACCTGTGCTGCTCAATGGAAACAAGACATATGTTGCTAAGCTAATAAAGTGATACATTACATTACACTTACAAATCTTTATAAATTTGGCTTTCATCCAAAGCTCATTTACATTTTACCAGTTCTTGCTTTCCTTGGGAATCAAACCCATGATCTTGGCATTGCTAGTGCCATGCTGTTCTGAGCTACAGGAGAGTCTGATATTATATATGCATAAAATGCATCAACAGCAACATTTTCAATTCATAAAAAAAATTTTTACTATGTATTTTTCAGATATTAATATAATAATAATAATGATAAAGCAGCTACGATAACAGTTTATATTGTTCTTATCATTGCTATTATTTTGAAGTTATAATTTAATTGTTGTAAATTGTTATATAAATAATTAAATGACTGTTATCAATCTAACATTTTAATTCAATTATATCTTCTGTTCTCTTGTTCCTGACATCTTCCTCTCCTCTTTTTTTCTTTTTTCAGGCGTACACTGAAGAGCTGGTAGATCTTCATCGCAGACTGATGGCATTAAGAGAGCGTAACGTTCTCCAGCAGGTGGGTGTTTGCGTGTGAATCGAAATAGCTTACATTTGTGCAAAGGCTTTGACCAAAAACCATTGACCCATTTCCTGCCTCCAGATCGTGAACCTCATCGAAGAGACCGGCCACTTTAATGTCACCAACACAACTTTTGACTTTGACCTTTTCTCATTGGATGAGTCAACTGTCCGTAAACTACAGAGCTACCTTGAGGCCACCGCCACATGACAGGAAGTTCATCGAGACTGGGGGAGGGGGGAGGGCTGCCCTTTTTCACTTCTTTTGTCCTGAGAGAGGGCTGCAAAAGGTGAAAATATGTTCACAGGAAACGAAAACAGTGGGAAATCATGAAAAGGAGTGAAACTTACAGTATTTTGAGGAGGAAGTGCAGCTATGAATCAACACTACAACACTTCTTCTCTCCTCCTCAATATCCTGTTGGACAGGAAGTTCTCTTTTTAACGGGGCCAGAACTGCTGGAGGGTCATATTCGAATCAGCCGGAAAGAAAGAAATAAAAAAAGTCTCCCTGTAGCCATACGCACTGATGCATCAAGGGTTGCAACCTTTTATATTTTATTTTTGTACCAATGTTTTTCAAGGTATTTTTGATTGTGGTCGGAAAAGGAAGCCCCGCACGCCATGAATGTATCGCTTTTTATCCTCTAGGGCTAGTCTTAGTGCCTTTTTCACACCATCTCATTTGTGCTCTTAGGAATTACAGCAGTGTTATCTTTCACTCTGACTTTAGTCAACCCTTCTATATATGTGGGATCCTTGGATATCGTCCCGGGGAGATTCCAATTTGTATGCCAATATGTATCAATCCTCATTTATGTGTTCGCCAAACGGGCCTTAGAACTTAAATGTCGTGCATTGCTAGTGCAGCTTGTGAAAGTATTTGGAAATCTGTGTTGATCTCTGTGTTTTCTGTCATCATATCTGGTTTATTCATTAGACTAAGCGGGAGAGACAAAAGAAAAGGATGAGACGCGCTGTTTTCCTCTCATGTGGCCCCTGAAACAGCAGTCTGTCGATTCACTGTGCTTCTGACTCCGACTCTCTCCCTTTCAGAGCGACTATATCTCGACTTCACTGACTTCACCTCTGTGTGCATTGTTATGCTAATAGCTTTAAGAGGCTCCGTGGCCTGAGCTGCAGACCACATGCCCTTAACTTCACCCCGCGAGAGTCTGGGAGTGTTGTTTGCACAGGTTTTGAATCTCCAGCTGATTCGCCTGAAACATAGCGATCAAAAATGTTTATAACTTTGTACTGATTTAGCATATTTGTGCAGTTTTCAGAGAGAGAATGCTTGAGTGTCATGTGCGTGAACTTTTGACTCCCGATTCTTGGTGTGTGAACTTTAACCTTTGACCGGATACTGGTTCAGGTCAGCCTGTAATAAATGGGTGGGACACGAGGCAAAGGGGGTGGAGTTTGGTGAACTTGAGTGGCAGCTCTAAAAAGAGCAGGCCTGGTTGCTGTTGCTGTTTTTTTATTTTTTTTTTTATATTATTTGAGGGGGATATTTTTATTTATGTACCTCTGCACTTTTGGCTTTGCTGACTCAAGTACTTAATTGTCTAAATTGTATTTTTAATAGTTTTATACAATATTTACATGCAATATGAAATTGATTTGTCAATTATTGTGTCAAGAAATGCCAGTTTTTAAGGAATTTTAGTTATTTTCTTTTTTTTTCCCTCTTTATCAGCACATATCGTCGTAGACTGTAAACATGACCATCAGAACTTGAAACTGTTACTTCAGGCCAATTTATGAGTTCATGGCAGGGTGTGTTTGTATATCAGAGTTGAATTTCTACAAGTTGACATCTAGCATTTGTTTTGTTGTAGCCTCATTATTATCCACTACAAGGGGAGGACTGCAGATTTGCGAAATGAACAAGTATTTGTTAATGTATTTGATTTAAACCGTGCTGAAAAGCTTAGAGTGGTTGTGGGCACTTGTCACTCATTTTTTTTTTTTCAGAAGAGAAATGGAGAACCTCTGTTTTGTACATGGGATGCAGCAAAGTAACACTAATGGAGAGGCAAATATTTCAGACAGTCATATTAAGCAGATAAACATGTATAGTACACGGTGGGCGTCTTATCAGGAGTCTGAGGAAACATTAATCGAGGGTTAATTCTGCATCATTTTCACATACTTCGCTTACAGGTTCAGAGAGCTGTCTTTTGTCAGTCAGTGGTGGGTTTATTTGTGTTTGTGAGCGCGGAAGAACTTGCTGTATTTATCTGTGGGATTTGGGGAAGTCTGGGTTTTTTACGTATGTTCTGATAACGTGGTAGAAAACCTTCCGTGATCTGAACAGAAGAGTAAACCTTTAGTATGACGTGTTAAACTTGGCATACAATGCCACCATGTGGTCATTTGATGCAAGTTATAATAAGGGCAAAATATGTTACTTTTTATGTTTTTATTGCAAAATCATATTATGAATAAAGTCATTTGAGTACTGTTCACGGCGTCTTTCATCACTAGTTTCATTGTTAGGAGTCATCAACTGCTGAATCGTAAATTGTAAACCTTAGGTTAAACGTATTACGGTTACATTTCGGTACATTTACTAGGTTTTATTTTATGAACATTTACAATTGTTTATTTGATGAAAATACAAGCATATTATTTCAGTGTAAAATTAATGTATGTTAGTGTTTTGAGTAATTTATTTGTTTGATGGATAAGCTACATTTTCAGTTTAGTCAATTTAGTCCTTAAGAAACATTTTATATTATGTGGTGCCGTATTACAGTTTTTGTAGAAAAATTTTCAGTGCATCCTCGACATTTCTATTAATTTGTTCATTTGTAATACATTTTTAAACCGGTTATAAAATCGTTATCCACATTGTGGTAACAAATGATAATTCATCATCTGATCTAGTTTTTTTTTTTTTTCCAATTATATTTTAACCGATCCTAAAATCGCAAAACATTAGCCAAAAACAAGTATAGAAAAATCTCGGAGTATTTACTAGCTGTTTTTCATTGAAATGACACGACATGGCTAGTTAGCTGAGCTAGTTTTGATCCCAACTTTCAAGTCAAAAAACAAGACCATAGTTATATCACATTTATTGTCCAGTAAAGGGATAATTCACACATACATACAAGTAGAAACCTGGAGTTCCATCTCACAAAGTCAACGATGTCCTGTAATCCAGTTTCAACAATGACATGCACGTTTCAGAAACCCTTAACATCACACTACACACAACAAATTTTCACCCAGTTCAAGAGTTTTCCGAGTCAGGTAAAACCAGGCAAATCTTTCACAGTCTGAGACTTCACATCATGTTCATGTTTGCAAATTTCCAAATGGACTTCCCTTAATGCTGGTCCAAATCGTAAATCAGACTTACATTAAACCATCACAGTATTGTCAAAAAAAGAAAGTGGATTTTGAAAAACAGTAGAGTAATTTAGTTGAAACCATAATAGAAATCCCAGATAGAAGAAAGGAAGTCACTTACTAGCTCTACCTTCATTCTCCCCAATTCTGATTGAGCAAACAACTTGTCTCATTTCATGCACAAATTAAACTAAGTCTTCCTATTTACAAAAAGGCCTCGCTGTGGTCATGCTATGCAGTCAGAGTACACACATTTTGGAGTAACAGGTTGAGTATTTGAAGAAAGCTCTTTAGTGAGATAAAACTAGCCTATTTACAGAAGGACAATCATCTCTTTGGATTTGCATTAAGTGACTTGCAGTTGTTTTGTATATTCAAGCACTTGACATTTAATAGCACTTCCCAATTCACAAACTCGATCATTTAACCTCTTTTATCAACCCATATGCTTTTTCTATATTGCATTGTTATCGTATTTACTACGCAGTATACAATTTAAATAAAATCAGTTACATTTTTGGTCGAAATATATATCCTTATTGCACATGCAAAGCAAAAAAATAACGCAACATAGCTTTGCGAATCAAATTCTGACCTCACACGGGTTCCTTCATATCCCTTTTATCATAAGAGAAATATTAACCTGTTCTCTCAATCCAGATAACATGTTTTTTCATAAAGCTCATGCTGACACAAGACTGCATGACATCTACCCTCTTGCTACTCTGAGGATTGTTAGAATGACGCAGCAAAGCATCAAATCAGAAAAACAAATCTATGCAATATGTATTTACACTATATAACAGACTCATTTTACAAAGACTTCAAATGACAAAATTAACCAACTGCAAACATTCAAATGACACATTTGGTTACAAAAACAAACAGAAACATTTATGGCTTACATGGAATGGGATTCTTGCTAAATGATCTTCACAAAACATCCTCAAACACCTTTAAACAATCTGTTTTTGGTGGCAGCAGTGTCACTGACGAAGGGGCACGAACACAAAATGCTTTTTTTCAAAGTATTCTGTCATGCCTGATGTGTAAGTTTGCTTGTTAGGTATTAAAGTGTTTACCTTTACCATAAATTAACTGGTATCTTTGAATACAGACATTCAAGTCACCTACAGAAATCAAGAACAAGGACACTTCATTATAATTAGGCAAGAAAATAAATAGTAAATCACCATAAAAAAAAAAATCTAATTCACAAATGGCTTTTTGTATGTTACAAAGATGTTTTCCTTCCTGCTATAAATACAGAAAAATGTAAACAGCATGAAATAAACAACAATTACAAAATCCTGAACAAATATCAACCCAAAAATGGACACAAGCAAAACACAAGGTCCTATGCAAGTTTGTCTTTATCACCATGTCAGTCCCTTTGTCTCCTATCTCTGAAGTGGGTGACAAGGCCTTTTGTTGGACACCTATTTAGGAGGCAGAGGGTTGTCTGGGGTGGTTGGGGTCAAGACTTCTTTGTAGAAGTTCTCAATCTGGTCTTTGTACATCTTCATGACCACTGGCCTCTTGAGCTTCATTGTGGGCCCTGTGTGAGAGTTTAAAAAGCTAAACAAACGGCTTGTATAGACTTTAGTAAACATAATTACTTGCAAAGACCTTTAATAACACACCAAAAGGTCATTACTAGGAAACTTACCCAGCTCTCCGCCAGGGATAGAGAAATCCTTCTCCAAAATCATCCATTTCTGGATGCGCTGGGCGTTAGAGGTGGCTTTCTCGTTGGTGCGGTTGATGCCTTCTTGAATAGCCGCGTGTATGACTCGGTCACGGCCACCGGCGATCTCGCTGACTCGCGTGGCGTTGCTGCCCAGTTTACGACACATTTCCACCCCCTCAGGAGTCAGTTCATCTTCTGGAGCGCCCGTTTCGTTGTTTACCTGACACTGAGAGCAAAAAAAAAGTCATCAGCGCTTCTTTCCAACGGATAGTTACGCATATTAAATAAAATATGTATTTTATTAAAGCATTTTGCCCTTCAAAATGGAGCTAAATCAACAGTTTAAGTCTAAATTTGTCAATTTATAAACAAAAAAGTATTTTAGTATTATTGGTTGCCACCAGGGGGTGCAGTGATCCCAAGAAAAACCACAGAACGTGTAGTTACACACACAGTCCACTAGTTGGCAGCGGCTTTAAGTTTATAAACGCTGTTTGTCGAACATCTAAATATCTATCTAATATCTAACATCTAATATCTAAAATGCACTCTTGTATCTTTAAAAAGAGTGTTATCTTTTAGTAACCTTACATAACCCAACTCTCTCTGTTCGAGGCCTTGGAGATGAGATGTTCTGATTAGATTTAAAGCATTCACGTTCAGGAGAACATAACATCGCTCAGGATTACACAAGGCGGCCATTAAAAATGAATCAGTTAAGTAACTTTTTCCTTTAGTCATAAACTATGTTTAACTATGTTTTCCTAAGCAGGAAATGCACTAAGCGGTTTGTCTCAATTATCTGAGAAAAAAATAAAAATAAGTAAATAAATAATAATAATAAAAATAAAAAAAAACTTCACAGCTCATGAGATTTTGGTGAAAGACTCAAAAATTCAAGTGAAACATGACACTCGTCAGTCATGGTTGGTTAAGAAGAAACCTCAGATTTATATACAAGATCACTTGTTGCTTTATTACATTGTATCTGGTAAGGTAATAGTGGATAAACTTAACACCGAGGTTTATATTGGGCTCATCTGCCCTGTACTGATACCTTAATGGTGAGCAGCATGGAGAGGAACTTTCTCTTGTCTCCAATAAGCATGGCATTGCTAATGAGTGGTACAGCCTCTTTAACTGCGTCCTCAATGGGCACCGGGGGAATATTTTCACCTCCGGCTGTGATGATCAGTTCTGGGATACAAACATAAACTATATTACATGCACAAGACTAAATCCCATTAAATGTGGTGTAAATTTATAATTAAAGCGAAATTATAAACTGCTCAGTTGTTTCAGTTCCAGTTAATAAGAGGAAGCACAGATCTGTTTTCGATTGATGGTCATTACCTTTAATGCGTCCGGTGATAAACAGGAAGTCGTCCTGGTCATGTTTTCCGAGGTCACCCGAGTGCAGCCAGCCATCTGCATCCAGAGCCTCTTCGGTTTTATCAGGCATATTCAAGTAGCCCATGAACACATGACGGCCCCAGAAACAAATTTCTCCATTGCCATCTTCATCAGGGTTAAAGATCTTCGTCTTGCATCCCGGAATTACCTTTCCACAGCTGAGAAAGAGATGCAAGTCAGAAATAAACTGAAAGTTCAGGCTGAAGTAACTACACTAGCTTTAAACAAATGAAGGTTTTAGTACCTGGTGAGTCTGAAGGCATTGGGGAGTGTAATGGTGTGCGGTCCAGAGCTCTCGCTCATGCCGTACAGCTCAAACAGAGGTATGTCCAGACTGAGGAAAAACTCCAGAGTGTCTTTGGTTATGGGAGCTGCTCCGGTGTAGCACCTCGTACAGCGATCCAGACCCAGTGCCTTTCGAACCTTCCTGAACACCAGACGCTTTGCCATTCGATAGTTTAATGGTTTTCTGGACATGTTGCCATTACTGAGGACACAAGATCATTTCTCTTCATTTAAACTGCCTAGAATTTATATTAACATTATTTCATGTTATAAAATGTCAGTTTTGCATCAACATTACTAATCTAGTTACTTTTCTAATTGGATACAAGTTTAGATTTAAATAACAAGTATCACAGTTTTTGAATTCAGTGTAGTCTCAGATACAAGTAAAATTAATTACATATAATTAAAAATGTGACTGATAGTCATGTTTGTGTCTAAATATCGACTTATTTTGTGTCTGTGTGTGTGTACATACAGCTCTGTTTTGTTGAGGTTGGTCTCCAGGCCCACTTCTTTGGCCCAGGTTGCCACCTTGCGGCGCAATGTGGATGATTTGGCTCCAATCGACTTCATCTTTTCCTGCATCTTCTCCCACACCCGCGGGACACCCATGAACGCAGTAGGGCGTATCTCTCTTAGAGTGTTGGCCAAAGAACCCTGGAACATACAGTGACTTATATTAATATGCATGTTAGCAGTCTCAGCGTGGTTTTCCAAAGAGTTCATGTTCATGTGTACATGCCAACATCAGCTGACACACCCAGGGTTGTATCAGGTGACACAAGCAGGTATGTCATGCTAGTTTCTGTCCCTGTTATCCTAAAGCAATGCTTCCATTATAAAACAGCACTGTGGCACTACATTGAAACTTACTGATCAGGGTTGCCAGGTTTTCACAGCAAAACCCACAAGTGTTACTCAAAACTAGCCCAATTACTTTTCAGGGGGAAGTCTTGGTAAAAATCCTGGCATTCTGGTGTGGCAAAATACACCTTTTTGGTGGGGTTCCCCTGATAAAAGTTGCATTCCAGGGAATAAATATCACATTATAGGGGTCGCTCCAATTTGGTGAACATGAAAAACATCCCGTGGAAAGAGCATTAAAGTAGCCCAATTCCACCGGAAAATTGCAGACTTGGACAAACACTGCCACTGACTGAGGCACTACAGATATCACATGTTCACATTCTTCAGATCACAGGGGACACATCATACACCCGTTTCAATATTATATCAGCAGATAGCTTTGGCTTATTTTCTGAAAGTGAAACACTTCACAAAAGTCTTTCTGTGTGAGTGAGCTGCATGACTAAAGCTTACATTACATCAAAAGACTCTCTTTAAAAGGATTATACAGTTGGTTTAAACTAACAGGATTGTCTTTCGAAGAATCTTCATTTACGTACACAAAACAGAGAGATTAGGGGAGGAAACAGGAAGTGCCTTCACTAACATGTACACTAGACTTTTTAATGTCTTTGAAAGAAGTCTCTTATGTTCACCAAGACTGCAGTTTATCGAAAACACAGTTAAAATACTAAAATGTGACCCTGGACAATTTCCATTTTTCGAAATGTACGTTTCAAAATCGAAAGTCTTATATATTTATGGTGGGAAATTTATAACTAAATATCTTCATGGCATAAAAAAAAAAATCTATAATTTTGACCTATAAAATGTATTGTTGGCTTTTGCTACGAATATACCCATGCAGCTTAAGACCATATAATAACGGCTTTCTATTTTAATATATTTAAACATGTTATTTATTCCTGTAATGGCAAAGCTGAATTGCAAGTAGCCTTTAATATTTTTCTGGAACGTAGGATTTTTTGTCCCCAGTACTCTTTGATAAATATAAGAGTAATTTATAAAGATATTTAAGGGTATAAGTGTTATATAAGGGTACCTTTAGTGCATCAGGCTGTGCAAAGTATGTGATTCCTCCTGCTTTCATGGGAAGCCAGATGTCAATCATCTGTGCAGCAATATGGCTGAGTGGCAGGTAGCTCACGACCACTTCTTGAAGCTTATCAGCATCAGTAAGACTCACATCTCGACCAGTTGCAAGTGCTGTCCATGTGAGCTACAGGAGGAGAGAGAAAACATTTCAGTGCTAAGAAAGACCGGTGACTCATGTAAACCCTTCCTTTTGAGTTATTATGGATGTTGTGGGTTAAATACAGGATGTGTTTTGCTTTCAACTCACATTGTCGTGACTGAGCATGACTCCCTTTGGCTGGCCCGTGGTTCCGGATGTGTAGATTAGTGTGCAGCACTGATTCGGTTTCTGGGAGCTGATGATATCATCCAGTTGAGCATCTGGCTCATTGCGGCCTAACTCCATAAACTCTGCCCACTATGAACATTGGATATTTACATAGCAAATGTCAGGTTTTAATTAGTGATGGACGGGGATTAAAACAGAAAGATTAAGGTCTAAGAGCTGAATTGAAATATTTGACTAATCAAATGTACCGTGTAGAGATTGGGCTTTTTCTCTTTCAGCTCATCTTTGTATTGGATAATGGCTTTTAGGTGCGGTAATTTGTCCTGGACCTGTAATAAAGAATAAAAAAATCATCAGGAAAAAGCATACAGCAGATGGACCTAATTTCTGATGTATTTAATTTGATTAAACGAAGAAAGAAATTCTCTGGATCAGAAATGATCAGCTAAATAGGTTGTGTTTTGTTTATTTTACTTTATCTATATATTTTGCAATAATTTTGACAAAAAGCAGAATTTAGAAGATATAGGGCAAAAATGTGTTTAACTGCCTTAAAAATAATATCACCGTGTAAAATCCCTTCTGACTCCAAACTTCTAAACAGTAATGTAGATCAAATTCTCATCTTTAGAAAAGCTTCTAGAAAGGTTCATTTGGAAATAGGTCCTTCACTCTCATTACCTGCAAGATCTTCTGAAGCTGTTTGTGGTTTTCCACCACAAGGATGTTGGCCAGGCAGTTCTCTGCCACATATTGGCACGCTTCGGGAGAGTTGGTGGTGTAGATGCCCACAGCAAACCCCCTGCCAACCACATAAAGAATCCCTCAATAAACAAAAACACTGTAACCAAAGAGTGAACAGTTCTACAAAAAACTTCAAATATTAATAGCATTCCCTCCATTCTGACGCCACCTATATGTTTACCAACCCAGACAATGCTGTTTAACAAGTGCAGGTTGTGCTTTAACCATCTGTCTTCACTAAAGTCATAAAGCTAACTGGACAGTTTATAGCACAGCAGAGCCACTATTTGACTCTGATGAAAATGGTTAAAGCTTTGTTTGGGCCAAACACGGTCTGTGTGCTGATCATGAGTTATGACGGCAGAATGCATGTATGTTTATGGTTGATTTGAAGACTCATAAAGGACAAAGTGTAAAACATCCTAACAATAAACACTTACCCAGCTAAAATAGCCGCAATGTCAGCAATAAACCACTCGACCGAGTTAAACCCGAGGATACCGACGCCGTGGTACCGCTCCAGACCAAGCTGTGAACATATACACACAATATAATGTATATAAAGAACGTCATCACTCATAAGCTTTCCCTGAAATCCTACATGGCAAATAATTTACATGTCACATAAATGTTTAGTTAAATACTGCCATTAATCTCTGTTTAGGATGTTCAGAAATCCAAAATGTCATCCAATTCTCAAACAAAGTATTGCAAAGAGACTTCAGAGATAAACAATTTGTGAAGCAATTTAGTAAAAAGATGCAGTTTAAAATAATTCTTATTTTGTGAGACTTTTTTTAAATATTGATGAATGTGCCAAGATGTATCATATATAAAAACGTAACACCTTTTTTATGATGTCTTTCTTTTGTGTTTTTATTGTATAGAGCACACAACTCAATCTGAATCGCTCCCACAGGGCACAGGGCACTAGTTACAAGTTACACTCCTTTTTAGTTTCTCCATAAACAAAACCATGTAAATCTGCCCACACTGGCCACCAGGCATGACGTCCTGTTCCCCACAGGGACAGCGTAACCAGCTGGGAGCTGAACTTCATCCCAAGACAAGAGCATGGAAAATCTGAAGACAATAAACTAAAGCCTCCTACTAGAGAGAGAAACTATTCCCAGGTACTCTGGCTAAATAACCTCAAGCTGCAACAATTCAAAAACATGTCCAGGTCATATTACACTGCTTATGTTATGAATAATGAAAAATCACATTTTAGAATATTGAAATTGTGGTGAAACAGGATCAGAACTCATCCCAGATGCCTTATCATACAGAGCACTGATTGTGTGCACTTTCTCTCAGGTAACTGGAGGTTAAATGCTTTATTCAAGGTCACAACAGTGATTGCATGTGGTCTGTCTGTGATCTCAATAACAGTTACAACAGTTTATGAGTTTATAAAGTTTTAAGTATTTGCTGCCAGGTACCTCTGACATAAAACATTCCTTTTATCAGGTACATTACCGAGTCATTTTAGATAAATAGCTTTATAATCTCAACAGCGACTACAAGAAGATAATGAAAATGACTAGAGTTACTCAATTGCAAAACAATAGAATGACATGGAGCCATGGGTCAAATCTGATATGCTAACTAGGTGCTAGACCCAGAACGCAGTCTGTTAATGCTTCTCGCTTTTGTTGTATTACAATTAGTGCTCAACACCACAGCTTTTTTTGTTTTGGGCTAGTCGCTAGCCTATCATAATTAGTTTTGTGTGATGTATTGAACACTGACATCATTTGTTCTGGTTTACAGGTCAATGTAACTGGTAATGGGATTTGTTTTAAAAAATAGCATGTAGTATAAAAAACCTCACCTTGAGGAAGCTCTTGGCAGCAGTGCGGCAGGACTTGTAGTACTCTTTGTAAGTCATGGTTTTCCACTGCTCTCCCTCTTTCCAGCCCAGAGCGTTGTAGTTGCCAAAGCGTTGGACTGTAGAAGTGAACATCTGGTCCACAGTCAAGGCAGGTTCAGCCTCAGGGCCGGATTCACCCATCCTGAGCTTCACCTCTCCATCTCTGTGTGTAGTCCAGAGCTCTGTGCCCTTAGCGGGCAGGGAGAGCGAGTCGGGACGAGGAGTGGCACCTAAAAAGGGAACAGTCATTCATTGCCATTAATAACTATTATTTTGCAAAATGTTGTCTGATTATCATTTAATCACACATTAGTAACCAGGCAACCCTATAAAACAGTTCTATATGAGTAACATGGTAGAGTACTTTGAGATACATGATGCTGAATAATAAACACTTATAAACTATTATATTCAAAAAGCAACATAGCAAAACTGTTCTTACTCTTAGTGAAATCTGTCCTAGTATCTATTTTGTGTGTTTCTGTGCAGTTTCTAAAGTCTGAAGTGTCTGTGTGGTCTTTTTGTTTAACACAGACGATAAAGAATTTCTGTTGCTGCGCCTGTTTTAAATCAGATGTTTTAGTGACACCCTATCAGGACATTTACACATTTTCACCCCATTCATCACTAGTATCTAGTATACACACACTAGCACAGAGTTTCTGATGAGGCTTCAACAGCAGTATCAGTATGCAAACTCTTTCAGAAAGTGACAGCTTATTTTCATGTGAACAGTTCAAATTTAAAGAGGCAGTGTGTCATTTTTTTTAACCAGTTGCAAGGCTTTATGGAAGTAATACTTGCTTGGAAAAAATTCTTGCTTTGGCTGCTAATGGCGCAGAAATTACACACTGCACATTAAAAATTAACTAAACGGTTGAAGATAATAATATGAACAGGAATTCTTCTTGAGCGATTTAGCAGCTTTGCATGAAAAGGGAAGAAAGGCAACCTGTACAACGTCCTGTGCAACATCAATCTGATAAACCTATAACTATATGCTGACTTCTGCAAAACCGTTTGAAAAGAAAAACAGAGCACTAACAGCAGCTTGACCTGTAATCCAAGGTCATGTGACTTGATGACCTCATTCAAAGCTCTGTTATCTTACGTAAACACGACAGACAACAGCAGAGTGGTGGAACTTCTGGAAGTTCACACATGGGTTGTTTTTAAATTGCTCTGCAACTGTTTAACTCTTATGTGACTGGATTGATTTTAAGATTCAGATTGGGAGAACTTTGAGATCAACAACTCAAAAGTTTCTTAAAATTCCAAGGACCCAGTTTAGAACAGTTTACCTGTTATTATTTAAGGTCATCCTGCTGAGGGTGTAAAGGAAAGGGAAGTTAGTTTGCATA
>JAUCMS010000145.1:8025154-8045041 GCA_032357445.1 Enteromius radiatus | reverse complement strand
GATGACCTCATTCAAAGCTCTGTTATCTTACGTAAACACGACAGACAACAGCAGAGTGGTGGAACTTCTGGAAGTTCCCACATGGGTTGTTTTTAAATTGCTCTGCAACTGTTTAACTCTTATGTGACTGGATTGATTTTAAGCTTTTTATTAGCGTGTAAGTCTTTGCATGGTCTTGTTAGAGATGTTAACTGAGCATCAGATTGGGAGAACTTTGAGATCAACAACTCAAAAGTTTCTTAAAATTCCAAGGACCAAGTTTAGAACAGTTTACCTGTTATTATTTAAGGTCATCCTGCTGAGGGTGTAAAGGAAAGGGAAGTTAGTTTGCATAGGGACAGCAGCTTCCTTTTCGAACACTTCCTCTAGTGAACACTCAAAGGTCCTACTGATCTCAAGTTCTAGAAAAGTTGAAGCTACATAAGAGTTTTCATGATGAGAAGTTGTGGGTTAGTGCTCTGGCCAGCTTTCCATCGCTCTGCTCTTTGTGTGCGTAGTGCAGAACTGAACACACACGGTGGTTTTGGGGCCTCAAGACGACGCATATGGCATGTGTTCAAAATGGCGGTTATGGTCATATGTGTGAGTATAAGCAAGAGTAAGCGAGCATGTTTGTTTGTAAGACAGTGAGAACATGTTCTACATTTTTCACCCAAGTGTTTGTGAGTTTAAAGTGCTTTGCGTGTGTTTGTAAAGCAGCGAGAGTGTGTGATCTCACCTGATTCTGTGTGCATGCTCTGTAGGGCTTTGGTATGTGATTGCTCTTCTCTGGCACATGCCGATTCCTCCTCTGATGACTCACTGTGAGGAAATCGAATAATGAGTTTTCCAGACAAGCAGCATTCCAGAGTTTAAATAGTTTCATCTCTCTCTCAGACAGCCGTGAGTATCACCTTACATTACTTATGTTTATTCTGTGAGCTTCAGATCAAATGAGTCTTTCAATACAGTGCAAAACTTGCGGTCTTTTATGTATAAAAAGGGTCAATTACATTTGTCTTACAGTGAATACAGAGTTGTTAATCTTTATGAAATTCACCGTCAATGTTATCAGTGCTTTTAAAATAAAGTCTTAAGATGTACTGCATATAATACAGTCTGATATATACTAACGTTCAAAAGTTTAGGGTTAGGGATTTTTGTTTTTGGAAAGAAATTAATACTTTATTTAGCAAGAATGCATTAATTTGATCAAAACTAACAGTAGTCACATTTACAATTCAACCAAAAATATTTTTAAATATTTTATATTATTACAGTTTACACAAACATATAAAGCACAACTGTTATCAATACTTAACAAATACCAAATCTGCATTTTAGAATGATAATGTGATAAGGCTGCTTAAAATTCAGCTTTGCCATTACAGGAAAAATTATATGCTATATATATATATATATATATATAAATAAATAATATAACAGGAAAGTTGATTTCTAATTTATTTTAGTTTTATTTATTCTTTCTTGATACCATTTTATTTTACTTTTAGACAACAACTATAGAAGTATATAAAAATATAAAAACATAATAATGATGTACTTGTGTTATTTGTTATGTACAATATGATGATGCAAAGATGTAATGATGACCTGTGTTAAAAGCATCTTTATTTTAAGAACCTGGCACGGCAGACTCAAACAACCAGTTTTTCAAACAATGATCCCACATGCCTTCGCTTCAATGTTTACATACACAAAACTAACGTGGCTAATCAAGCTTGTATAAATAACTATGGGAAATTAGTTGGGATACCTGACCTAGTAGGCTTGCATGCATGCAAGTTTATTTATACACAAAACAAGAAATGAAATGGAACTGACTTTGCTGTAGACTCTGCGGTGGCATCTTCCAGAGAGCCGAGACTATCTGCTGTTCCACAGGACTGGAGAAGGCTCGAGTCTCCTGGATGGTCCATCACTACAGCTGTGGATATGGCCGTAGGTTCACACGCGGTCACTGATGAGAATAGACACAGAGTGTTAGCAGTAGCACTCAATCGATTTTATTTCAGTGCCTAATGTCAATATCTACAGAAAAGTGTGTCGCAGATATAGACTATAAAATTTAATGACTGCAAACAAGACACATATATAATATAAAAAACAAAAATAAAAAAAAATTAAATGCTTTTTACATTATATTTATTTATTATATATATGTTTTTATTTTGAATATTTAAAGAACATTCATGCTCAAGGAAGTATGGTCAACAGCTAATTTTGGACTGTACAATGGGATGTTGAGTCAAAGCTTAAATCTAAAAGTAAGCACATGAATAAGTATGTGACAGTCACATGGCCAAAAAAGCATGAAAAATTATCTAAACTAAACAGACAGGGCCTTCCCTTTTCTTCAGTAGGGTTTCCCCACATGAAATTAACATACAGTTTGTTTTTCTCTTCAAATCAAAGAAGATCATTCACTTTTATATCAAATTCTGTCCAAAGTTGTCCAAAATCCAATTGGTCTCCCCTCACTTAATTTCATACAACCTTTTATAACAACCCTGAATAAACAGTCTTATTTAAAACCACAAAAAGGTCAATTGCTCAAGCAGATGACCATATTATTCCACAAAATTTCCAAATATGGCCCCTAGCTCCTTATCTCTCTAGGGTGGAATGAAAAGTAAGGGGATCATTTCTGAAAAAAGGAAACACAAAGAATATTGCTGCCCACCCTTACATTATCTTCTTCCCTCTCCATTCCAAAGCCTGACCTCGGCACCTTTAGAAAAGCATGTTGTTTTTACACACCGCTGCCATGAAAACACATGCCAGTGATGCTACCGCCCTTCTGTAATGAGCTCTGGCAGCAGGGCTCACATGATGAGAACAATCAGAAATGGCCAGCGCAAAGAAAAACAGGCTTTTCAGATGTACAGAACAAAGTGAAACCCAGGGCATGAAAAACAAACCTGGTGCTATTCATCAGTCTCATGCTTCATGACCTTGTGCACAAAGATTTTGGTTTTAGGTGCTTTTATGAACGAGATCATGAATATGGTTGTTTATTATAGTTATGTGGTAGTACTGACAAGATTGTTTGGAAAATAAACCATTGTTTCTCTGAATGATATTTTTTATTGTTTTGTTGCTTGAAAACCCTATTCCATGTTTAAAAAAAAACACCACTGTATTTATATCTCTAAAGAAAGACACTGTTAATTAAAAATGCCCATTTGTCAGTTAGTAGAATGATTTAGCCTCTTCCTTCCCTTCTTTTCCAATCAATTCACCTTGGCAACCTCTCTCCCAGCAGAGCAGTCCTCAGCAGGTGCCATGGCAAGAGATCCTTACAGACACTCTCTAACCTCTTCCAGCCCCAACTGACTCTCAGCATGCACGCCACAATAGCAGATGCAAATTCTTGTCTTGGCTGACGTCAGCTCGCCTGATAACATCCTCATATACAGAATCCCTTGTCCGTTTGGAAGGGTAAAATTTGTTAGGATTCATTTGAGATTTATGAACCCATGTGACTGCATTTCATTTCTGGTTTGATTGATGTTCCCTTGTGTGTTGTGTAGCTGGTGGGTGAGGATGGAACTGATCAGCATTTTAGAACATTCATGAGATTCCCACACGTTTATCTGATGTTTTAGAACTCAAGTAACCTTTGCTACAATACTACCAGTCTTTTCATTATCTAGAAATACATATCTTCATTCTGCACGTTCCAGTTTAGTCTCTCTTGATGGCTTGTATCTTATCCTAATCAGCCATCTGCTGTCGTGCGATCAGTCCAAAGCTGTGAATATGCGGACATGGCCATGTTCACTCTACAGTGATATACTGGCTAAAAATGTGGCCTTCAAATGTGACCGCAAAAGCACGATATTTATTGCCTAATGAGTAATATATCAGCTGATTTTCAACTGGTAGAAATTCATATCCATCATATCTCAAATGTCTGTACAGTATATATATAGCTCAAAAAGCCCCATGTAGTGGCCAAGAACATTATTGGTGCTTGTGCAGTCCTGTATTTTCCACTCTGGATGAGGAACTTTCTGTTGATATTCCTGGTGAATTTGCATGTTCTTTAACTATTCTATATCGAAGACTGCATTAAATTGATCAAATGTGACAGTAAACATTTATAATGTAGCAAAAGAGTTTTATTTCCAAAACATACAATTTTTTTTTAAATCTTGGTTCTGCTTGGTAATGCTGGTGGATAGTGCTTTCATTTTGGGGTGAACTATTCCTTTAATAATAAAGACTTTGACTGAAAATGAAAAAATCTTATGTTAATTATGTGTTCAACATCTTCCTTGCACACAATTCACAACCACTCAACCATGATTACTGCAGGACTAGACATTAAAGTGCACACTAAATAATATGATTCTCCACCAGCAAAACACTAAATGACTCATGCAAGTATGATGGGTACGAAGAGTTATTATTGATATACTATTAATAACCATATTTTGACTTCTGCTAAATATTCTACGACAAATTCTTAGCTCAAATAAAGCTTGGTTTATATTTTTTGTCCTCAATTTTTCAGACACAATTACAGATGCTATTACAAGTGTGCCTACCCCGCAGAATGATGGGAGAATATGAGACCAGCATGTCCTTAACTGTACACAAGGGTTTTGCAAACTACGTCAGCCACACCTCAGACAATACAAACATCCTGTAATTTACTGCCGATGCCATACAGGACTCAACAGGAGAAGGAGGGGTTTTCCACAGCTGATGCTGGCAGCAACTGTCGGCTACACTCAGCCCCCACCCGAAAAATTACCATCTGTATGCCGGCAACAGAGAGCTGCTGTCTCGCTCAGAATAACAAACGGATGAAGAGGACACTTAAAGTTTCCAATGGCCGTTTTCTCATTTATTTAAACAAGAAGCTTGTGTCTGACAAATACAGGCATGCAAATCTCCACCGGAAAACCAAATCGCTCTTATGCGAAAATCATCTCACCCGGCATAAATGAGGTCACGCCTCTAAATGTATATCACAATTCACATCCATTAGGATCTAAACACATCAAATACCACTAATCATACCCACATCACAAACACAAATCTGTTGCTTTACAAACTAACTCCCAGTGTTTAGGACTGTGACTCATCCTTAGCAACTCCATCTGCTATAAAACCATCATTTAATATAAGAAAAACAAAAAATGACTTACAATGCATCTTTACAGGCTGGAAAACGCTGCTCTGTCTTTGGCTTTTCTGTATCAGGAACTGAAATGTCTGTTTCTGTCGTTTCCTTAACGCCTGACTCCAAAATGATGGCCGCTTACTCACGCCCTACAAATGTGCATGTAACACATTCATTTTCAAACACAGAGCTTTCCCCTCCTCCGTAACCACACCCTCAACCGGCACCATCACCCCCTACAGTATCCTCCACCCTCCCTTCACCAAAAACACTCCTCATGCTCTGATTGGCTGAATTCTCTCACACCACAAGACTCATCCCCCATATATGGACATACCAACCCACTGAAGAGCAAGGAGGGGAGGAGCTTTTAAACATGCGCGCCACTCTCACTCTCACACATACAGACCAATGCAGACCCTGTGAGGTTACTACAGTGCAACTTTGAGTGATACATCAGCTTACAAAAGCCAGCACAGCTGCACTGACATCAGTCTACAGACACGCAACCCACAAACACACATCTGTCCCGTTTATACGCTGCTATAATAATGCTGACATTGTGCTGCTGTGCATTTACATGCATGGGTCTATATTTGCTCCAATTTGTCGCAGGAGCACCCACAATTGCAGCTAGCTCACCTTCAAGAGTTTGTCTCATCTAACCAAAGAAACCAAAAATGTGGAAAGAGATGTGCTCTCACATGAGAAATATTTAAAAAAAGCACTACATAGATGTATATACAGTGTGTGCTGTGCAAGTTTAGTAGGGGTTAAAACAAGAACAGAATTCGGTCAGAATAAACTTGAAGCTGCTTTTCATGGCCTAATTTTAGTTGATAAATGACTTTGAAAAAATTTATTGTATGGTGACTGACAGCTCGGTCCTGTATTTCTTGTTTGTTTCTTTTACAAAGCAACTGAGGAGAGGTTCTGGGAAAGAAGAAATAAACATGAGATGTTTTCAGCAATTGACATGTAAACAAGGAACTTATTGCAGTGTGGAAAATAGTTTTCAACACTGATAATAGTTAGAATTTATAATATTTCGTTTCTTGAGCGCCGAATAAGCCTGCTAGAATGATTTTTATAGAATAACGCACTGAAGACTGGAGTAATGATGCTGAATATTCTGATTTCCATCACAGGAATAAATTACACATTCAAATATATTAAAATAGAAAACGGACTGCAATAACATCTCACAGTCACTAACTGTTTTACTGTTTTGATCAAATAATATAGCCTTGGTGAGACTGTTGAACCTCAATGTTAAAATGTAATAAATATATGTGAAGTGTAGGCTTCTGACCCCAAAGGTTAGTTTAGTTTAGCACATGCATGTCGAAACTACTGTACTGTATATATCAGATCTACAGCTTAACTTTAGAAGTACTAAAGCAGGAAGCTACATTTTTCTTTTAAAAAGATGCCTGAGATTTATGGACGCAAGTGTAATTTAGCAGCAAGAGAAAACGACGAATAATATGCACATAACTAGAGACGTGCTTGTTTTGTCTTTGTGCACATGCAGCGAACACTGTTTAATGGAGGAAAAAGCCCAATCTTTTTATAACGTGAAAAATAGTATAGAGTCTCTTTAATAGTGACTGGTTAAACTATTACTAAAACTCAACCCAATTTCAACAAGTCATCGTAAAACAGTTCACTAATATATGAGCTCTTATTTGATCACATATGACCTAAAGACTGAATTGTGTGTCCTTATCCCATGACACATTTCCTAGTTTCACTTAGAGGAACAGGAAATTATTCCTACACACAAAAACAGGAAAAGTGCCGTTTCCTTTGAAACAGGAAAGTTCACATCACTATCCCTCCTTCAGTGTCCTTCCATGCAAATGAAGGCACAAGATGTAGTCATTCAAATATATACTAAATATGTATTAAAAAGGATATTTCCTTCCCCAAGGTTACCAAGTAATCTGTTTACTAAAGATTATTTACATATCAACATTAAATCTGAAGCAGCTGTCACTGTTTGAGTGTTATTTACACATTTACCAAAGGGGTGGTGTCACACGCTGATAATACTACCCCACCATATGGTTTATTATCCAGTGTTTACTAATGTAGGACACATGACAATATTTCTGTTGACTCATTAACAACCTTATTTTTTAGAATTCTGGATTCTTAGAAAATACATGAGCATGAAATCAAATCACCACAAAATAAACACATGATTGAATAAAGTAAATCTGACTTTTCTCTGACAATTTGGACAAAGAAAGCTGATATTACTTGATTGATTGATTGTGTGTCAGAAATCTTATTATACAGCACAAAATTCCCAGCACTACTGTAGGCACTGAACCGAATGAGTCGGACCATAAACCTCAAGGAAACTACCTGATGTTCAGTCAGTGATCTCCTGAGGCCTGTTAACTCACTCTAAACGCAGTGGATCATTTCATTCACTGCATCAACCACACACTTACTCAAGATCTCATCATTTGACTATACAAAAAACCCTATTATGTGACAATTTGCATTTCTCGGGAATCATTACTAACGCATCGGCAAACATATCTACCTACGAGTACCAGGGCAGTGTAAATAATTCAGTGGTAATTTGAAATGACACTGCAGTGATGATGATGTTTCTCTCCACCCTTGACCAGCCAATGACGGCGTGGCTCTGGATAGCCATGCGATCACATGGCCACTGAGCGAATATCTGCTGCTGCCGTGGCAGAGAAGCATCTCGGAAGGTTACACGCGGTCGTTGACACTACAAATCTCGCGGGGATGTGGATGCTAGGGTTACCAGGCAATTAAAAAATGTATCTGTGACCTTTTTTTGTGATAAAAAAAAGAGCTGAGAGCTGCATGTAACTTCATTTTTTTATGAAGTCTTATAGAGCGCAAACCACATTGCAGTTGGTATTTTTTGGAAAGATTTCTTTTTTTATTTGTAAAAATATATAAACATGCATATGGCAGACATGCACTTGTTCGCACTTTTCACACTTGAGAAACCCGAGCAACCGGAATTTCTTGTTTGGTCGCTAATTAGGCTAATGTACACACAAGTAACTTTAACTAGTAGCAATCACAGACTTAACTATTAGCATCACTAACATAACACTCGCATACGTTCTCACTGAGATATTTAATGTTGTACTCACCGTTAGTTAATAATATCTGGATGTCTAGGTGTTAAAAGTTGTCAATTGTTATGTAAATTTCAGATTCAAAGATTGATTTGAAGTCAGTTGTGAATGGCGATGAGAGCAAGATAACACACGCTGATATGTCCGTTTCTGTTTAGGCGTGAGACTGTCAAAGAAACACACCGGTTGATCTCAAGAAGCTCACGCCTGCTCAGTAAACTCATCGTGAGAGGAACGCGCCAATAATCTATAATGAGAGTCACTTCCCTTAAAGCTCTCAAGCGCCACCTGCCGTTCACTTCTACTGATTCCAGAGTCCAGCATGCTCTTCGTTGACACCGCCGTCTCCTTGGTAACCAGGTATACTAACTCAAACAAATTCATTAGGGGCGAAATACTCATTGTGATACAGTACAGTACAGCACATTTCACTCTTTGACAACACTCTTTGATTGGGCTTTTATACAATGTCAATATTAATACCATTACTACTACTAACACTAATAATAATAGTAATAATTGTAACCCTTATTTATTGGTTCAGTGTGACATTAAACTTAAAACAACAACAGCAAAACGTTTAATAACTAATATGAGACACGCAATATCCACAAAGTTTTAATAAACAACAATAAAAAAACAAAAACACAATCCTAATTCAAAAGTTGACAGTCTGAAAAAGCATATTACTTGTATATTTTCTACTAATAATTTGCAGTAGACTGCTAATAGGCGGTTTTTAACAAATCAACTCAAGTTTTTTTTCAAGATAATACTAAAGCTTACATGTGTGTAATGAAGTCAACCACAATGCAGAATAATGCAGTTTGCACCAAAATGTTTCAATTGCTTATCATAGATAGTTTCAAAATAGTTTGCAATATTCAGTACGCTTGTAATGAGTTTGAAACGGCAATGTGTTCAATCTACGGGGATATACTGCCACCAAGCGGCAATTGCTGGGAACTACGCCTGGTATCATGGACAGTTCTAAGGAATTAACTAACTAACCTTTTAGGTTTTGAAGTTTATAGATTGTACTACCGTTTATAGAGCTGGGTTGTTCAGATATTACTTTGTAAATGTATTAGTATTAGTTATATTAAAATAGGTTATGCAATGCACTATCCAAGTTTTTTTAATTGTATTACTTCTCTAAATTGGCAAACTATGCGGAAAGACATGCAACCACAGAACTTCTGGGTCGTTTTAGCACCTTTATCTGGCAGTTAGAGCGGTAAAACGACAACTTTTTGGCGGCGAAGAGCAGAATGGACGCGCGGTTGTGCGCCGCTCTCCGCGGGAATCAAACATTGAACCGCTCACCGTAGAATGCTTTTTAGGAGGGGCTCGATGTTGGCCACGCCCCCTTTTGCTTTTTAGTCCTTGACGTATGAGGAGGACGGTAGCAACAGTTGCCTCGAGACCCCCGCTCGCCATAGTGACTGTAGTCGTGGAGACAGTTACTTACCAACGGGAGCAACACTCAGCAACAGCAGCAGCAGCAGCAACTGGAGGAGAGAGAGAGGGAAAAGAACAGTAAAGCCAGGGCAGATCTAAGCAGAAGGCTGAGGTGAATATCTTTTTACTGCTTAGAGACAAATCAAAATGAATTGAATGTAAATTTAACGGGCCACGGAGGTTGAGTAACGTACATCTTAACGTGTTTTCACGCCCCGATCTCCTTCGCTGTCTATTAGTCACATTAGCAGGCTAGTTGGTTAGCTCATCTGCTTCGCTAACTTCAGTCAGTTTGTTTTGAGATCGGTTAAACTAATTAGCGGAGAAATCCAAGTGCAGTGTTTGAACGCCAAATGCCATACATGTCGGTTATTGCGTCTGTAAGATTAATATGTTAATCAGATGGGTGAAAATACGAGCTAACTGGCTAACCAGTTACCGTAACTAGGTAAACTTTCTTCTAAAGAAGCAACTGTTCGAGATCTGTCACATGAGCAACTTAACCGCTTTGTTCCACCGTTTCTTTGCTTCAGAAATCGCTTAAATTCTCGTGAAAGTGCGTGAATCTGTTCGGAGATACTGCCTGGTCCGGTTTGACTAAGTTAACGAGCTCAAGTTAAATCTAACTGTTAACGCTATTTAATTTAAAAAGAAACGTGTCGTTTTTAGTTGTTGTCATGTTTCGTTGGGTCTGGAAGCTTCAGGTTTGGATGCATCAACAGGTTGCTGAAGTCTGTCCGAAGAGTTTTTGTTTATATGATAATACTGACTTTACAAAGTGTTTGCACGTTATTTAGATGTTCGTGTGAGTTATTAGGCGCAAATATATTTCCCCAATTTTGAAGGAAATTGAATTAGACTTCTTGTCGTCCGGTTCAAATCTGATTCTCTTTATCTGCACTAATATGTTTTGCTGGCTGTTGTTAAAGATTCAGTGACGAGAATCTCGGTTTTTTTGTGTCCGAATTTAAGTCATTTAGAAATACGATAAACACACACACACACACACACACACATATATATATATATATATATAAAACAGTACAGCATTCGTAAATGAACAAGTCATTTGAGTTTAGTAGGTTCTGTATCTGCCTGGAGAAGAAAAAAAATGATGAAGAAATGTCACTTGTGATGCTATTTTATTGCTATTTCATTAAAGAGTTTTATTTTAAAGCATTACTAATATTTGAAATAATTAGAAAAATCAACTCTTGTGAACACCAAGTTGGTGTGGTTAGGGTTGTCAATCTGCAGGAAGTCTTTTCATTGTGTTGTCATGTGACAAGAGAATCACAAATCACAAAGAGGGCCCCTTTAGACCCTAATGACCCTGGGTAAAAGTCATTACATAAAAAAAAAAAACTTATGAAAACCTTATTATTCATGACTAATTCATATTTGCATCATAAATTATGTATTTTAAAAAATAGTATTTGTACCGTAAAATCTTCGAAAATTAGGGACTTTGTAAGCCATTTTATTTTTTAACTTGAAGTACTTCAACCAAAATGTTTAGAGAATATTATTTAATAATAATAATTTCTTATTTTTTTATGGACCCCAAACACACACACACACGTATTGTTTTATTTCTTTACATATATTTTAACATATTTTAAACGGCATAAGGAAGAGAATCAGTACAGTTTATATTTGATTGTTATATATTTTTTGCTATAACGTCATTTTATAAATAAAAAATAAACACACTTTACTTCTTTTGTTCCAAAACGTTCTTGTGAAAACTTTTTTTTCTTTATGAGAAAAAAACATATTTTTTCTAATTTTTTTTTTTATATTTTTTTTCTTTTTTCTTTATATTTTCTCAATCTTAAGTATCTTAGTATTGTATGCAAGTAGAGCTGAGTGTCAGTGATGTGAAACACCGTACTGTTAATTGCGAGCAAATGAGATATGTATTTGCAATATCCTCATAATTAGATCGGGGTGGCTGTTGACGCTAACAAGTTGACAACAGCTTGACTGTGCTCATCCAAAGCTGCTGTAATTTTTTTAGAGTTGCATCGTGTCGCCGTGGCGATGTTACACCTGCTCAGCAGAGAGTCTGGTAATGAGCCCTCTTCATGACAATAGCATGCGGCCCAGGTGTCGCCCCTCATTGGGCAGTGCTTCTCTATTGATCTCTCTTTAGCCGAGAGTGTCTGTGCCGCCGAGAGTGTCTGTGCCACTGAAAGCGCAGCTGATAATGAGTGTAATTGGCATAGAGAGAGAGAGGCATATCCTGATGCAACACATAGATCATGCTGGCTGGCCCGTTCCTCACTAGCTGTAACATCATGCTTGGATAGTTTCGATTATTTCACCCTTTCTTTTTCTGCAGCAGCGGTTCGAGGATGTTTGAGATGAGGCGTTTTCACTTGTCAGAGTGGGAGTGTGTTTGTTGCTTTGTGTGACGGTCCCTCCTGAGCTCAGCTGAAGTGGGTGAGCAGCAGAGCTCACATCAGCTGCCGACGTGTCTGTCAGGTGCTTCACTGAGCTCTGAAATCCTTCCCGAACGCATCTTCACTACGCGACATCTCCAAAGCTCTAAGATCCGGTTTCTGTAATGAAATATGTTGTTACAGGTGCATGTCCAGGCTGGAGGAGAAATGAATGATTCATGTAATTGAAGTTAATTATTGATGGGGCCAATCATTGCTTCCTGGGCTGTGTGATGTCCAGTTAGCTTCTTTTTGCGGGGTTTGGTTTGCAGTTTGCATGTTATGCTCCTATAGCCCAGACCTGATCCTGAGTATGGGGTGATAGACTGGACTTTGTTCTTGACACGACTGACTCCACCAATTGGAATCATGCAAATTTATTGTTATTGAAATTTGCATATGCTTCTGTTCTGTCAAATGCTATTGATGGGACTGTTTTAACCCACTTGGTAAATTTGGATGCAACCCAGGGCCCAGAGCACTAGGGGGCCCTTGTAACAGGAGGCGTGTAATTTATGTGCCTCTAAATGGATTAGAAAAGAAAAATTATGATTTCCAAACAGGTTTCCAAAACACTATTGTTCCACCCATCTGTTTTTGTTCATGTAGATCATCCATTGGCTCAGCCACACAGTACCACAGTACGATTTTTTGATTTTCTTTTTTTGAAGTTGAAAGAAATTAATTCTTTCATCCAGCAAGGATGCATTAAATTTTAAATTGATCAAAAGTGAGAGTAAATATTTGTAATAATAATAATAATAATAAAATAATGTTGTTGTGTTTTTTTAAAACCTTTTCAAAGAAAAACATATCACAGCTTTTTCAAATATAGTAAGCAAGACTGCTGTTTTCAAAATTGATAATACAAATATATTATAATATAAATAAATATATATAAAAAAATATATATATTAAATATTTTAAAATATTTTTTTAATAGTAATAAAATCATTAAATAATAAATGGTAGTAATATTTCACGGTATATTATTATATATATTTTCACGATCATTAGAGACATAAGAACATTACAAAAATCATAAACTTCTCAAATTTAAACAACAATGTAAGTTGACAGAGCTTCAGTTAATGCAAAATGTGTGTGCTTTTGAGAAGAGCAGGAAGAGGGCTTTTGATAGTGCTGAGTGAAATGTAATTTTAGATCACTGCTTAACTGTTTCTATGGTTGTAGTGTTAATGCATGATAAATTTAATTTTAGTCAAGTGGGCTGTTATGCGTACTTGCTTTGTGTATCATATATAATGTATTTTCAAGGCCTCATGTATTTACTGTGCAATCAGATTTCTCTTGTGAGTTTGCTGTTCTTTTTGCTGACTCTTTCATCATGGCGAATGTGGTTTACCTGCTGAATTTAAGAAGAGTGGGTCATGAATATTAATTAGTTAATGCTGATGCTGCTTAATCTTAAATAAAGTTGTGCTCTGTCATGTGATCTATTTAATATTAACGAGCCAAACGTTAGCTCCGGGCTCCCAAGGAGGCTTATCCTCACAAAATCGAAATCTTATCATTCTTAAATGAATATTTGGCAAAGTTGCACCTCCAAAACAGTTCTTCAGTATACCACAGATGTGCGAGTAATTATATATCACTAGTCTTGTAATGCACATGAGAGGAACAGATTAGCTGTAAACCTGTGGGCAAATTCAAAACCATTTGTTCACTTGTTTTGACAAAGCCCCGTAATGCAGCGTAGTCCAAATCAAGCTTTTAATTTGGTTACACACCCACCGCAAAGAAAAATAAAGGAATGGGAATGGAATTCCGTGCAACCCAGATCCAAGCAGCTGTTATGTTTACATGGCAACTTGATACACAAATACAGCCTGGGTTATGGAAAGAGAGGGGCTGGGCTGGGGGTGCTGTGTTATTCTTTCAAAAGTCAGTGGTTTTTAATCAGCTCTCTTCAATCCATGTTTGTGGTGATGGACGTGCACGGTCTCAGCTTGCAAAGCAGGTGAAGGGCCAAAGGAGAACATAGAGGAAATGCAGGTACAGTACCACTTTTAGCAAAGTGACTCACCTAAAGGCCATGGCTTTACTCAAGATATGACTCTGATTTTCTCTTCCAGTTTCTTGGGAAGTGTCAGTACTGACAGGTGTTTATAAACTACAGTCAAGTCACTTTTATTCATATAGGGCTTGTTTCACTGTAATAAACAGAAACATAGCAGAATCAAATATGATCCAAATTCAGAGTAGTTATTATTCAGTTCAAATCAGTTTAGCTTTCAATAAATGTAAAGCTTATCAATTATGGAATCATTTCAGTTAAAGCAGTTTAAGCAACTCTATACTCTAAGTCTCCATCTCTATAAGTTGAGTCCTTAGCACTTATTGACAATCATTCATAAATAACATGCAGACATTCTTTCAATCTGTGGATCATAACAAATATTTTATACAGTGAAAGTCTGCCACTGACGTTCGTCAACATTCTTCAAAATATCTTTTTATATTTTCTCCATAAAAGCAACATTATTGATAACAGAATTTCCATTTTTACTATAACTGTCATCAGTGCGTGATGTTTTCTAACTAAATCTGTACACGCATAGATTCCCCTGTCCAATGTATAACCTTGTTAAGTCGCGTTCATCTATCAGTGCCCATGTTTGTGTCCTGTGCCCGGGTCAGAGTTCACCTCCAGTCATCTGGCATCATGGAGACTTTATGATTGTTGTAGCAGCATCTACTGTAACCTTAAACCACACTGAGCTTTTAGTGGACTATAGTAGAGTGTGGCTCTCAAGCAGACAGCTGCAGTGGTCCCCCGTGAAAGGTATTTGTGCGTGTGCACCGATGCACCATGGGGGGAAGGGTGTCGCAAGGGGTGGCAGATGACCAGATACAGCTCTCCTGTGTGTGTGTATGTGCGCATGATTAAGCCTGTGCTGTATTTAGCCCATGTGGAAGAAGCTCGGCCCGGAGCAGAGCCCTGATGTACCCACCCAGCAGCTGCCCTTGTGCTGTAAGGGCGTCAGAAAGAATACTTGGATCAAAAGCATTAATAAATTATACAAAACATGCTGAATAAGCTAAATGTGCATACGTTGTTTAGGCACTGCCAAAAGTATATTTAGAAATCAGGATTTAGGCCGTTCTGGCAGCGTGAGCAGCACTGTTGATGATTGAAAACTTTTATGTCTCCATAGATATCATTATCGTGTTTTGTTGTTGTGTTTATATGGCCGTAATTATCTCTTTAGCTTATCTCTCACACTAACGTGGCAGAAATGGCTTCCTGCTGTAACTTTACACAAAACTGACAGGTTGACATGGAGCCAAGAAGATTCCATTTGATAATTGCGTACAAATTGTTATTTTAGCTCTATTGTTATTCTCATAAATCTGCTTAGGGATTTGAACAAGCTCCTAACTCTTCGTTTTAAATTTTGATTCACAGCTCAACCCGCATCATTTGTGCTACAAACATGAATGATGGGTCAAATCCTGCAGCTTGTTGAGATTTGGTCTATTGCTATTTAAGCAATTATCAAAGCAGTCAGACTTTATTTTTCTGTGTGGCAGAACACTGGATAACCTTTCTGTAGTAAATACATTAAGTAACATTATTCACAAGCTGTTATATTGGCAACCCTGCCTTGAACTGCAGGTGATTCATGAGGTCAAACAGAACCTGCTTATCGGTGCAATTTTTTTTTTAAGTGAGATTGCGTTAATGTGTTATTGCGTTACCTCCAACAACCCTGAATTCTACATGAGACAGTTTATTCAAACACAAGTTGTAGTCTGCTACGTTTGCCCTTTTGTATGACAGATGATTGCTTTATTAGGTGACACCAATTATTGGCTGATACATTGGTGGTAAAAAGTATTCATAACTTTTACCTTTCTATTAGACAGAAAACTAACAGAAAAAGCACTGCATCTACCACGTTCATTGTCAAAATAGTCCATGAGTCCATCAGTGGTTCAGCCTTAGTTAATTTTTTTGCAAACGATTTTGTCTGTTTATCCTCCACACACAGTTGTCTGCTGCTTTAAATTCTCGAGCACATTATAGCAGGATGGATTCTGATTGGTTGCCAATGTTTGTATCTTTCATTAGATAAAAATCATAATCGTTTTGAAAGTGACTCCAATGATATTGGAGCCTGTGACTTTATCATTATAGCTGTGGTGTGGACCAGCTTTGTAAGATAACGCCACTGGCCATCCAAAAATCCAGTAATCGCAATATTATAAAGACAGTCTGGCCAGTAGGCAGTGACCCAGAACACCCCAGTAACCTAGCATCATGCTAAAAGTCACTCAAAACACCTTAGCAACTGCATAGCAACAATCTGGCAATCACTCAAAACAATGTTGGCGATGTTCACACTACTCAAATTTCCTTCAGAAAATTACTTCTGCGTCTAATATTTAGCTCTTAGAAAAGCTATGTTACTTCAGACAATCCATTTGATGAACTGATAAGTCAAGGCAAAGTGCACTGATCCCTCTGATTTTCTTTAGGGAAAAAAAAAGAAAAGGAAATGGGTGACTTGGCTGTGAGATGTCTGAGCAGCAGGCTGAGACTTGTCTGAGACTGAAATGTGTTGCTCACAAGAGCCTCTCCTTCAGCGTTCTTCCCCCCCGTTCATCTCAAGCCGATCCTCGTCGGAGCGTTCTTTACATTCCACCTGCTTTGTATCGTAGCTCCACAACTGCTAATTAAATTTCCTGCCACAAACAGCACACTGGGCTGTGACATTTGCATCACAATGGCCTCCTCTCTCTTGCCTTCTCTCATAGTCTGGAGACATGGACAGTCCCTCTAATGTCCACTCTCTTTTTACTGTTGCATATTATACGATTGGTGTTTTCCTGTCCATTTTCCAGCTTAGCCCTTGATGTTCTTTTTACAGAACATCAGTCTTGAAACTAAATATTTACTTTATTTAGTTTAAGAACAAAAAGTCTTGATTTAGGACATACTCAATTTCTGTCTTCTGTTTTGTTTAATATCCATCATTGAGAGGTTTGGCACACTTTATTGTGTCAGGCTCCATTCATCCTCTCGTTCATCCTGTAGAAGTTCACTCCAGTACACTCATACCTTCAAAAAAAGAGCATTTATTCAGGGCTTTCCCTCCACCAAGGCTAACATCTCTGTCGTTATCATGTCTGTGTGCAGATGAGCACTTCAGCCTACCCATTCGTGCCTCTTTATGCACCTGAATAGAAGCAGAGGAAGAACTTGTTGATTCTGTAATGGCTGAACCCTGTGTGACTTCACTTTTGCCCTCTGTGCTATCAGTCTATTGTATGCAGAACTTGTCAAACAGTCGTTCTGCCCACTTTCCCCCCCATCAGCCCAGGCCAGAGTCTCTTGTGAAAGATCAAATCAACTCTAACAGATCCTGGTTGTTCCTTTTTGTTTATTAGAAATGTATACAGCGTCCAACCTCTCAGAAGTTCTCATAAATTACAAATAGTGCTGCAGTCGTTTATAGGACTACAGTAAACGGTTTTCCAATGCAATGCTATTTGGCTAATATTTATTATAATTAGCAGTAATGGCACAGCTGAATTATTCAGATTACTGTGATATCTTGAATATCACTTTTTTTGTACTTGAATATCACTTTAACCTAGAATGCCCACAAACAGAACACACCTATCATTGTTTCGTGAACCAGTGTGAATCAGATGCTTGTAAACACTTGGATATCATTCTTGAACATGGGCGTATGAAATTGTAGATAAGCAGTAGTACTTCACACATTAGACATTGACTGATTTCATGACTGAAACCCATACTTATAGTGATAACTTTATAAAGTTATTAGATCACAACATTAAAACTATGTTATTTATTTGTTTAAATTATTAATAGAACTTATTGTTAGTGAACAAATTGACAATAAGAAAGTGTATTGTTTCTAAACATTTGAAACAAAATTTGGCCATTATGTCTAGGACAAATCTTAAAGGATTAGTTCATTTCCAGAGTTAAAATTTCTTGATAATTGACTCACTCCAAGATGTTCGTTCTTTCTTTCTTGTGCTAGCTCTTCAATGCACACCCAAAACTTCACGCATTACATAATCACGTTGGAAAGGATTTCTTACCGTTGAGTGAAGATATTTATTTTGCTCACATTGGTTTTGCGAAATCACCTCATGCATTGGAGCACAATTTATAATAGATAATGGATAATTATTTTGCCTGCAAAATTGAATTGAAATGACTCAAAAGTAACTGCACCTTGAGTAAAAATCTCTGAATATTGGAGAAAAACTAAACAAAAAAAACCAACAACAACATAAATATCAGTAAAACCATTTGGTTATGTCCTTTCTTAGCCTGAAAGATTTGGTGCACACAATCTAGATAAACCATCTGACGTTGACGTGACTTATTGAATTACATAATGTGATACTTGGGCTAGATGCTTGATGAGCTAGAATCCTCAGAATGTGTCTTGTGTTGAAATGTCTTAACAGCAAAGCAAATTTAATGCATGTCTTTAAACAGTGTCTGTCTGTTTGGTGGTAATGGCCGACTATAAATCAGGAAGTTTAAACGCGTGGGAGCTTTTCATGTACAGTTGTAGAGATCGCCACACTGGCTCATAAAATCTTGAAGGGCGTGTGATAATCCAATTGATGTTGAGATGGAATCAAGTCAATCAAAACAGGTATGGAGTAAAGTCCGTGTTGGTTTTACAGATTATCAAAAGATTGATTCTTCATCTGCGTGACTGAAATCTGAGTGTTGAGGTGCAGACATAATGTGGAGACAATGTGGTGTGACAGAATCACTTAAGGAAGTTTCTGTCTTCCTTCCCTCCTAAATATATTGGCTACTGTTGACCTGATGCCATTTGGCATTTAGCATTGGTAGTCTGGTAATCTTCACCTCACTCTCTTCCAAAGAGTATTTCAGTTTGTTTACTGCTTTTAAAAGCAACGCATTTTAAAGCAGTTTGTGCGTTTAATAGTGCTCTTCTTTTAATTTGAGCGTCTTATTTACCAGCCAGAACTTGTTGCACTGTTGCAATATAAAGCCCGCAGCAGAAACTCGGCTGGCTGGAATCTCTTATGTTTCTGAAAAACTCATCCCCGAACAGCTTTCCTGCATGTGTCACTGGGTGTAGTTACCAGGATGTATATTTCTGCACCCCAAACAGACACCTGCTGTGAGAGATTTCTTTTTCGCAGCACGATCCCTTCTGTTTTTGTATCGCTATGGGCAACAAGGTGGTGTGACAACAAAAACTGGAGTGGAGTTCCACCATTTTGTCATCACTATTATAAAAAAGGGCAATTATCACTATGGAACCAGACACGTTTAACAGTCTCCTCCTCCTTCACCTTCTCATAGTCTTTGTTCTAGAAAAAAGCTAAGCTTTCTCTTTTACAAACCCCCCACCCTTTTTCGGAGTCATCCTCAGCTCCGGGTTGGGGGTGGTGCGGAAATCTGGAAAGGGTTACTGGGGGAGGAGGAGGAGGAGAGAGGAGGGGATTGTAGAGTTGTAAGTGTGAACAAACGGTCTCTATGGCAACGCTCGACCGATTCTCCCTGGCTGCAGAGCCCTTTGCTTTTGGTGTGCTGGCGACGGATGGACTAGGGTTATGTCGGCAATTGAAGATTGAGGGTTTGGTGTATGTGCCTGTTTTTGTGGGGTTGGGGTGGGGTGGGGGGGGGGGGGCTGTATAATAAAGGAGCATAAAAGCT